>CAUYLG010030261.1:0-125597 GCA_963573385.1 Cacajao melanocephalus | reverse complement strand
ATTACATCTATTTTAAAAGTGACCACATAATTGGAAGTAAATCACTCCTCAGCAATTGCATAGCATTTCACAGGTTTAAATAAAATATTATTTGGCTGCTTGTTTGTTATTTTCATCCCTTATTCTTTCCCGTCTCCATTGTTAAGCACAATTATTGGAATAAAAGAGGTTTTTAATACCCATTTTTAGACTGCATTCTAGCCTGGGCAATAGAACAAGAATCCCTTCTCTCTCCCTCTTTCTCTTCCTCTTTCTTTCTCTCTTACGTTCTTTTTTTTCTTTCTTTCACTCTTTCTTTCTTTCTTCTTTTCTCTCTTTTTCTTTCTTTCAAAAAAAATAAAAATAAAAATAAAATAGTGCTTTTGAACATGACCCCCCCTCCCCCATTTTCTTTTCTGTTTTTTAGTATTTGGCAAAATGCTGTGGGGGTGGGGGGATAGCATCCACCACAGGTGTGTTCCAATCCCTTCAAGTACGTTATCACCCAAAGCAAATATCAAACTGTCTTGGCTCTGTTCATGTATATGTCCTGGAGGAGTCAAACTGTGGAGCCCTGTAAGAGACAGAAAATACAGGAAGAGAAAAACCAAAACAGGCTACCCCAAAGAAAAATGGATCTATTATTAAATAATCTTTTTCCTGATAACACACGGTCAGTTTCTTCATGGGCCAATGTTGTCTTTATTGAGATTTGCTGTCAACACACCTCCCTCCTAGAACCAGGAAGTCTCCACTTTTTTCTTTTGAGGAAACAAACCTGGTTTGTTCAAATTAAGATACACAGAATGAGGGCACAGTACTGGGGTCAGCATTCTGGGGTTGTCAGCAGTGTCATTTGTGAGAAGGGCCCCCTATAAAGACATAATGAAATCACGAAGTACTAACATTCGTGAGAGCAGCTGCCCACTAACTTGTATTTTAGGGTGGCTGAGGCTCCCTCATTCTCTTCTTTTGTCAACCTTCTTGGCCTACTCCTTCTTGCTACTTCTGAATTGAGCAGACCAACCTCTGTCTCCACACACGCAAAAATGGGACTCGCTGATTCTCAAGGGTACGTTAATATGCCCATTGGAGTAGTGAAGATACTGAGACGGTATGCAATGAAAACTTGATTCAACCCAGTCTACCATGTTAAATTGAGTAAGCTCCAGTTTTGTGGAACTTAGGATAGAAATCAGGTATATTTCCGTAATATTCTGATTCTTCATGCTTGAGCAAGAAAAGCTGGTGGAAGAGATGATTTAGGGTTTCTGAGGAGGTTTGACACCCAAATCCTACCATATCAGGTGCCATAGGACCAGGTCTGCCCTAGCCGGTTATATAGGACACCTGTGTGCACACCTGTGAAAAATGCACTTCTTGGTTTCTCTCCTCTTCATCTTGTACTTTTCGCATTTCCATCACAGACAGCTCCCCCTACTCTTCACCAGGTGTTAAATATTTTCTTATTAGTCTGAAGTTTAGGCTTTAACTCTAGACCATTTAGATTCTTTTGAGTTTTAGCCAGCATAGAACTGCTCCAAGACTAACTTCATCTCTTAAAGATTACTGACTTGATGGAAATTTGGAAGCCTAAAGGGAACCATGGAAAATGTTTTGACTTGTATTTTTCCAACTACTTCAGTCCTGCCAACTGAAGATCAGTGGGAAGGAGGATAAAAACAAAGCTCTGGTTAATTTAATCCCATCCAACTCATCTATCTCAGGATCTTATTAATTAATAAGTCATGTTATTCAACAAACTTATTGAATATTTCTAGGCTAAGCAGCATGCTGGGAGTTAAGGATACAGAAATTGATAAGACATAGTCCCTGATACATCAGTAGTTCTTGGTTGAGGATTTTGAATCTACATTTTTAACAAGCACATCAGGGGATCTTGATGTAGGTGGTCTGAGGACCAAATTTTACTAAACACTGGTTAGTGATGATTCAGCCTTCCCAAATCCAAATTTATTTTCAAAATAGACAGATGAAAGTAGAGAATGCTAAATATCTTTCAATTCTGATGTCTAGTTCTGTCTGCAACATAGATCTTGAGCCCAAGTGGTGAAGGTTTTGGTAAACAGAAAGCATATGTTGACAATATCTCAACCGATATTAATGGCCCCCAAATGAATCATCTGTTAGTGATAAGAATTGTATAGTTTAGAAGCCCTGATGCCACCAATCTCTTTCTTTATATGTTGTCCATAAAAATCCTGTTGATTTTACAAATTTTTAGAAATAATGATCAACCAAATGCTAAGGAGGGAGAGAAGGAGGGGTGGTTCTCTCATGTCTCTGGTGCCTCCACGTTAGTGAGGGCAGCAGATCTAAGCACTTATGTAACTCTTTTTGGTCATGAGAAAAAACAGCTTTCTCCAGTCTTGGCATTGGTTTCTAATATTCTGCTCTGGCCTGTAATTAGAGTGTTGATTTAAATGCTAACAAAGTGCTTAAAAAGGTACAGGACACTCTGGCCTGCTGAGGGAAAATAGAAGGCTCTGCTCTTTTGAACAAGTGTCTCTTGGACTGGACGTGGAGAACTCCAGGATATAATTGTAAGCGTGCCCCAGGCAAAACATAGTCTACATTTTCAGATCTTAGAACAGCTGTTTGGCAAGGGCATCAGTTCAGCCCAAACAGACAAAAATATAATAATAGTAATGTGTACATGGAGTATTATATTTAAAGTGTTACCATAGAACCCTATAATCACATAAATATATCTGATTAAACAGGAGAGCCTTGACATTTGAGGATCTAACACTTAAGATTATAGTTGTTTATGAATGAATGACCCAAAGAGCCAGGCATCTGATCTGTAGGGCCAATATTCAGCCAGTGCCCATCAGTTCATCTCCACTGGTTGCTCATGGCTGACATCTGTTATGATTGGCTGGGGATCTGTTCTGATCAGTTGGCGGGACTCATTGGGCTTCACAGATTTTTAGTATCATCCCTGTGATTTGTGATTTTGTAGAGATGTGCTATTGAATCTCACTTATGAGTGAATGGAACCAGCTGGGTTACTTTTCTCTGGTAGCTGGAGGGGTCTCATTTTTCAACTAAACTTTACAAAGCAATGTTTTATTGATGTCTACAAAAATAAGAATTTTCAAAGTTTAAGATATATTTATCAGGAATGTGAAGAATCTGCTAGACTGTACTTTAAATCAGGCAAACACAGCTTGTTTACATGTTTTAAAACCTGGGCACACTATGGTTATTCTTTATAGTCTTCCTACCAAATGTAGTTTATAAAGGGTCTCTGTAGAATCTCCCTTGATTTAAAAACTGATTCCAACTGCCTGTTGAACTAGCACAGAGGATACAATGACAAATAAAAGAGACACAGTCCCTGCTTTCATCAAGTTTATGCTCTAATATCTTGAAACACATTAGAGTACCAAATTTATGAGATATTTCCATCACCTCCCCAATCGTCATAGGACTACGACAGCTATTGCTATGGTTGCTGCTGAAACTTTACTTTTATCACAACTGATTAATATTTATTAATCAATTACTATATATTTTAATCATTTAACATGTATTATTTAATATAATCTACCCAATAACACTGTAAAAAAAGTATTATTACCCAACTCTTTTTGCATATTGGGAAATTTAGACTCACAGTACTTAAGTTGTTTATTCAAGGTTACAAAGTTAATGATAAAGCCTCAACTCAAATTCAGGCAGTCTCACTCCAGAGCCCACGAAGAGCTCTAACATGAATCAACATTGAGTAAGTAAAACTTTAAATATGAAGGAACTAAACTTAGTTTACGCTATGTGGTTTCTTTTGTTTAACTGCTGAGAGTCAGGCTAAAGTTAGCCTTTCCTGGTTAGAAAGGATGCTAGACCCCTCACAGAGGAGCCAAGAAAATGTTTCCGAAGCATGATCTCTGACTGAAGATCATCCTGCTAGAGGCTGATCGTGGAGTACCTGTTGTGTCATGAGCCAACCTATTTTACTCCCAGAGGTTTGACTTTGTAGACTGTTTTTCTCCCTGAGGCACTGAAATATTCTTTTTGGTAATTTTCATCCATAGAGCTACTTTTCTCATCTAGGGTGGTCCAGAAGAAGTCCACTCTATTTTGTTAGATCTTCTGTCATGCCTCTGGCTCTGAACTATCACTTTTACAGCCATTTTTCAGAGATGTCACTGATGCTTATGGCCAGATTTTCCCTATAGTTAAGATTCACAATATGCATACAATATTGACCTTCACAAGGGTAGCTTTCCTTTTGGTTAAAATATAGCTAATATTTTGGGGGGGGAGGACAAAGTTTCGCTCTGTCACCCAGGCTGGGGTGCAATGGTGCTCACTGCAACCTCTGCCTCCCGGATTCAAGTGATTCTCCTGCCTCAGCCTCCTGAGTAGCTGGGATTACAGGTGCATGCCACCATGTCCGGCTAATTTTTGTATTTTTAGTAGAGACAGTTTCACCATGTTAGTCAGGCTGGTCTCAAACTTCTGACCTCGTGATCTGCCCGCTTCAGCCTCCCAAAGTTCTGGGATTACAGGCATGAGCCACCACGCCCGGCCAAAATATAGCTAATATTTTTAAGTTGGGAGATTTGTACATAAAATAATGAATCCCCATTTTCTCATAATAATGATGCTTTCTAGAAGCAGTTTGACCATTTAGCTACAGAGCATCAATTAGCTAAGCAGACACTGCTCCATTAGATGGGGCAGCCTCCCCTCTTCTGGGCCCTCTCAATGACTCATCATTTGCTTACACTTTTATTTTTCTTAAGACGAGACAATATTTCTTGGACTCATTTCTCTATCAAAGGATGGATGAAGGAAGAAGGACTGAGATATCCGAATTTTCAAGAAAAACAGAAAAGAAAATAATTATTTAAGGTGGTGCAAACTATTCTTTATTACTGGCCCATTTTGCTCCCCTTTATTACTTGCTTAGCTCCCGTAAGGCTTTTGAGTCATAACACAGGCTTTAGTTTTGTTTTTCATATCCCATGTTTATCAAACCCCTTTCCACTGTTCTTACCCTCCCCGAAGTACTTCCGTGTATTCATGTGCTTCTCCAGGCGTGCTTTCACCAGAACAGAACATGTGGGTCTTTGACATAGAATGCAAGTTAGTGATTTAAATTTCTTCTTGCATTCCCTCGCTATTCATCAACCAAAATCTTTTTGTCTACTTACCCACATGTTAAGTGTCAAGTAAAAAAGTGAAATTCGTCTAGATAATTTTTTGAGTCTTATAGAAACATGATAAGGAGACAAATCTTCAAGATGCGACATGGCAGGGCGAGGTCAGGGTCAGGTCTTAGAACATGAAATGCAGAATTTCCCTGAGATGAAGACCTGAGATCCTAACAGAGGTGTCAAAATGTCATCAACCAAATTACAGTCTCAAAAGAGCATCTTCAGGCATCGCATTTTTAGGGGAAAAAAAGTGGTATTTAATAACTATAACTGGGCAAGAGCTCATCTTTATAGCCCATTATATTGATAGAAAGAACATATAATGACCCCTCATTGAAATCTAAAACCTCCAATTATTTTATTATTGTTATTTTACATCTATTGAGTTCCAGCTTTAATTTTACCCAGTTGGTCCTATGGATGCTAATGTCTTTGTTGGTGTAGAATTTAATTTGGGCTTCTTTCTGACCTAATATTTTAAATGCCTTTTAAGTTTGGCATTTCCTTGCCCCCCCACCCAAACACACACACACATACACACACACACACACACACACACACCCCTACCAAAGACACACAAGTCTATTCCTTTCCTTGGTACACCTTATTTTTTCTATTATTTCTGTAACAGAAAGAAAGGAATAAACCTGCTGAGAGAGCCAAAAGGAAATATGGCTTTATTCTAATCAGCTATTAGAATAGGACTGTTAGTTTTTTTTCACATCTATTATAGAGAAATAATTTGTACGGTAACTGGGATATTTTGTTCAAAAGTAAGTCAAATTTTGTTCTTTCATTCCCTTAATTTCAACTCCAATTTGCTGGTAACTTAATAACATATTTCAGGGTAAAGAAACTAAGATAGGACCATCATGTTTTCAAACTGAGCAGGCTGACCACAGAGTGCCCGTAGTACATGCTCAACTTCTGGTAGTGTAGAAACATCTGTTGCATCCTGAGAATTTAGCTTCTGAAGCAGCATCTACATTTCTATCATAAGGTAAGGAAATAATGTCATGATTAATTATGACAGTAATTATTTATGGCATAACAACAGCGGGTGGGGGCTCTAAAAGCAAAGCATCTCTACAATCACAACTGAGTTGTGTAGCATTCTTTGAATATTTCTCAAAGTACATTCAAACTCTTCGGATAATTTGTTGAAATTTTTCACTGATTTGTGGGATGCACAGCACTTTGGGAGGTCAAGGCAGGTGCAGCACCTGAGGTTAGGAGTTTGAGACCAGCCTGCCCAAAATAGCGAAACCCTGTTTGTACTGAAAATACAAAAAAATTAGCCAGGCATGGTGGTGGGCACTTGTAATTCCAGCTATTTGGGAGGCTGAGGCAGGAGAGAGGCAGGAACCCAGGAGGTAGAGGTTGCAGTGAGCCAAGATTGCACCACTGCACTTTAGCCTGGGCAACAGAATGAGACTCCATCTCAAAAAATAGATAGATAGATAGATAGATAGATAGATAGATAGATAGATACATACATACATACATACATACATACGTACGTACATACATATACATACATTTGTGGAGTGCCAACTATGTTTACTAAATATTTGAGACAGAGCAAAAGGCTATACCATTTGTCCTCATGAAGCTTCAAGACTAGAAGTTTCTGGGACATTCATATTCAGAAGTTATGTTCAAAATACTTAACAATAGTGAAGACCTTGCCTGGTCAGTACAGACACCTGGCAAATCATAAATTATTCCAGATGGTATACCACATTGGTGCACATAGGCTGAACTATCAGCTCTAGTTCTATAGCCAACTGGTGACTGTTTTTTGCCTTGTTTTTTTTTTTCTTGAGATAGAGCCTTGCCCTGTCACCCCAGCTGGAGTACAATGGTGTGATCTCAGCTTGCTGCAATCTCAGCCTCCCAGGTTCAAGCGATTCTCCTGCCTCAGCCTCCTGAGTAGCTGGGATTACAGGCGCACTACCACACCAGCTAATTTTTTTGTATCTTTAGTAGAATTGGGGTTTCACTATGTTGAACTCCTGACCTTGTGATCCGCCCACCTCAGCCACCCAAAGTGCTGGGATTACAGGCATGAGCTACTGCACCTGGCCGGTGACATTTTTTAAAAAAGGTTTTAATATATTTTCTTGAAAGGATATCCAAAATCCTGAGAAAATACAGGAAAATGTAACCTAAATCATATGCCATGTTGTTCTCTCCTTTCCTCTTCTATGCAGCTGCAATGGGCTCTCTTCTCTTCCTGACAAAACTTGATCATCTATTTTGAAGAACCATCCTAAACTATCACCAACAGATTTCACAGAATCCCGGTAGAGTGGCTTCGAATTACCATCCAGCAAAGCAGATTATCTCGAGATCTGTCAATAGGTTTTATTCCAATGTCAAAGGCAATATTGAGTTTGAAAGAAACTCTCTCTCTCTCTCTCTCTCTCTCTCTCTCTCTCACACACACACATACACACACACACACACACACACACAATCTTCTTTTCAAACATCTGTTTGTTCTTTGCTCTTCTATCTATCACTGTCTCTTTTCTGCCTCCCTTCATGTTTTTATTATCAATAAAATACAAATCAAGATACTAAGAAGGAACTCTAGGAGAAGATGCAGGTGGAAGGGACAGAAGGTTGTAGTTTGTTCCTTGAGGTAAATGATCCTTTTGAAAGTTATCAACAACTGATAGTGGGGAGAGAATATAGCTAGAAGTGAGGAAGGGGCCCTCAATATCGTCTTTAGAGCCACATCTTTATAATTCTATTCTTTTAAAAAATTATGTTATCTTTAAGTGGCAATAAATAGAAGTATTCTAGAATTGCTACAGTATGAATTATTTATAGTTATTTTTAAAATAATTGATAATGATTATTTGTTATAATTGGAACACGTATAATCTTGAAGAGCATTTTAAAATTATTTTTTGAGATGACTCACAAGGCATCAAAATAATGTTGCACCATACTTAAAAACATAACAGGCTAGAATAACAAGAAAAAAAATACCACAATGAACCAAAATGAAAAATATTTTAAGAACTGTTAAATACTGTGTGTTCTTCACAATGCTTTAAAAAAAACTTTAGTGAGGCATGTTTTACATATCATAAAATTCTCCTATTTCAAGAGTATAATATAAAGACTTTTGTTAAATTAACCAAGTTGTATAATCATCACCATAAGTTAGTTTCAGAATGTTTTCTTTATCCCAATAAGATCCTTCATGTCCATTTACTGTTCATCTTCTTTTCCACTCAGTGTCTCAGGTAGCCATCATATGTTTTCTGTCTCTACATAATCGCCTTTTCTGGACATTTTATATAAGTGGAATCATATAATATGTGGTCTTTTATGTTGACTTCTTTAACTTAGGATAATGCTTTTGAAGTTTGTTTCTGCTGTGTATGTATCAATAGTTTGTTTCTTTTTACTGCTGACTAGTATTTCATTGTATAGATATACTACATTTTGTCTATTAATTCATTAGTTGATAGGCATGTGTGTTGTTTCCAATGATTGGCTGTTGTGAGTAATGTTACTAAGATTGTGACTCATGTGGAAGTTTGGCTGAATGTGTATATCTTAATTTCTCTTAGGTAGTTACCTAGAAGTGGAATACCAGGGTCATATGACACAGTGAATTACAGCAGAAGAAAAGCAAAGTATTTGAATTCAGCCATTTCTCAGTGTTAGCTACAGCTCTTGTGTTATACTGTGTATCTCTATGAAGAAAATTGTTTTACCTGTAAAACGGAGATATAGTATCTATCACATTGATTTATCCTATGATGCATATAATGAAGTATAAGTAAAATTTCAAGTCTAAAGGGACTTAGAAATTACTTAGAATTTGGTAGTTATTAATATTGGAACACTGCATTTAGGAGGGAAGACTTTAAGATCATAATTCTTCTCAAATTACAGGAGCACAAAAGTGGCCGTGTTTCAAACCAGGCTTGATCATTTATTCACTGTGGACACGAGCAGATAACTTCTGTGTGCCTTTAGTTTCCTAGTCTGTATAATCAATCTTTCAAATTTGCTT
The DNA here is from genome assembly GCA_963573385.1 of Cacajao melanocephalus. Classification (NCBI taxonomy): domain Eukaryota; kingdom Metazoa; phylum Chordata; class Mammalia; order Primates; family Pitheciidae; genus Cacajao; species Cacajao melanocephalus. The sequence goes on along the minus strand of CAUYLG010030261.1, from coordinate 116,390 downwards.
GAAGGATTTGGTAGGATCATATGGGTGAAAGCAATTATTGTGGATCTGGCCCACTTTAAGGTCTCAGCAAATGGTTGCCATAAAATTATTTTGGGTGGCTTTCTTTTATATGTTTCCTTTTTCTACAACTTGTTTCTTCAAATGTGTAAGCATTTTAGCAGGAAGGTGGTGTCCAGTCATACAGTCTTCCCTTCATAGATTAGGAAAACTGAGGTTCGGAACAATGAGCATCGTAATAAAAATGACAGCTAATATTTATTGTTTTCACTAATATGTGAGGCACTAAGATGATCGTTTTATGTAGTTATTACACAGAATCTTCCTAAGAACCCTATTAGTAGAAACCCATGTTGCTAGACTCTCCTTTCTACAGGTGAAGAAACTTTGATCTATTGCGTTTATGGTCTATAAAGACTAAGTAAACAAAGGAGAGAACCACGACCAGGCTGTCTATCACCAATGCTAGAATCTAACCATTCGGCTCCAATGTCCTGTGTTCTACTGCGAGGAATGAGCTCAACCCATCTGACTCCCAATCCATTTGGGCTCAGTAAGACACATATACTCTGTGAAATCTGATTTTAAAATCATATTAAGTTTGACTCTTGCTCTTCTTTCCTCCCATCTTGCCTGCTCAATAGAGTTGGTGGGAAATCCAACCTCAGTTAAATTTCTGGGGTTCTTCTGTGCTTGAATTGGGTAGGAATACTGGAGCTTACACAATTTAAGAAATCAAGAAACAGGTGAAGGATATTTTATCGTCTTGCTTTCAGGCCATCCTCATCACTGCTCAACTGTATGGCATCCATACCAGTCCAAGGCTAGCAACTTCTTTGCTCGTAGTATCCACCTCTTCTCTCACACCCCTACACTAGAGACGTTATGACTCTCATGGCCTATGGGCATTCCTTCCCATCTTCAGTAATCCATGCACCCATGCCCATCAGAGATCCCACCACCTCTGGGAAGCACCATCTCCCCATACCTTGAGCATCGGAGGAATCTCTGTGGTTGGGCCACGCCACACCTTTTTCTTCTCTTTTCATAGAGATCCTTAAAGAGTCCTGGTTTTACAAAGCAAAAATCTCTCAAGTCTCTTCTGAAAAAAGAGAAGTTAAAACCCAACAAAATCAAAAGACTTGGATACCCTATTTAAAAGGCGTTGTAAAAAGAATTCCTAATATTTCATGGTAAGCCCATAAGACACCATTAATTCTGAATGTGGTTTTTCTACCACATCAAATTTTCAATAAATCACTGTGCTACAGGTATGTCAGGTATTTGGAAAAGTAGATCAGAGAGGAAACTGTCACTCTGCTGATAGTTTACAGTCTCTGAAGGGGCCTAGCATTTGACTAAATCTTTGATTCTTAATACACAAAACAATGACATTGTAACGGGAAGTATGTGTCTGAAGCCCTGGAGTTACTAATGGTAGGAATAGTTGCTGGCAGAAGTGTAAGTCTAAGTAGTGCAACTTTTTTTCCCTTAGGTTTCTATTTTCTTTTCCTAGGTGTATTTCTTTGTTTTTCCAATTATATTTAGCAACATAATTAAAAATAGCAAAAGAGCTGCCAAAGTTGCTAATTATATGATTATGAGAATTTAAAGCAGCCACATAAAGAGAGGTTTTAAAAAGTAAAATAAACTCACTTGTTCTAGTTAGAAAATAATGAAAGGTCCTCCAACTAGGCTCTGCACTACTGGTCTCTGCCCCGCGTTCCCGTTTAGAGGACGTTGTCACGTAGACATTAGTATCTTAGGGGATGGCAGCAAGGTCATCGTGCTCAGTGCAAAAAGCTGTGTGCCTCACCTAAGGTCCTGAGTAGGGAGAAAGCTTGAGGTAGGCTGTCTTGGGAAAGAGACTCTGTGATTTCCAATGAAAACTTGGAACCTTTTTTGAGACTATTTATTCTGATCCTGCTAACCTGTGAAGTTCAATAAATTGTAGATGGCATGGAGCCAATCCTAGAGAGAAATCAGCTCAGCGTCACTTTCATCACTAATGTGTCCCTTTATCTGAAAGAGCTTTAAAATGGATGTTTTAACAGCATTTTAGGACATATAGGGCTGAACAGGTGATATCTTTCCCCAAAAGGTTATCTTCCTTCAGCACAGAAAAGTTGGTTAACATCGAACAAAGTGCATTTAATAGATGTATTTAGCCCCCATTAAAGGTCAGGAAATATTTCTTTCTTTGCTTGCTCCATCCTTCTCCCCATTTTTCTCCCTTTCTTTTTCCTTCTCCTATATTCAAATATCTTTTTAAATTAAAAATGTTCTAAATTAAATATTACACACGAAAGAACATTTGGAATACATAGTAAGGTTTAAAAACTAAAAATAGTTAAGTATAATGTATTGTAAACTTGAAAATTGCTAAGAGAGTAGATTTTAAGTGTTCTCATCACAAAAAATAACCCTAAAAATAAAACAAACACCCGTGAAAACTACCACAGAGCTTAAGAAATAGAATACATTTTTGAAGCTCCTCTGTACCCCTCCTATTTCCCTAGAAGTAATCCCACCCCTAGATTTTATGTTTTATAAGCTTGCTTCACATGTATTTCTCCTTAAACAATATTCTGTATAAGAATGGGGTTGTATTCTTTAGATCTAGGAATTCATTCTGTGTGTAACATTTGCTTTTCTGTTTTAACATTGTGTTTTTGAAGCCCATCTATATTAATGTCTGTAGATAAAGTTCATATATTTTCACAGTATAATATTTATCTATATAGTGAGATATATAGTTGGAGACTATTCATTGTATAGAATATATATGTCAGAATATATAGTATTCCACTGGGTAAGTATACATTTTATTTTTGTCCATTTGTCAATGAATATTAGGGATTTGTCTAGTGTTTTTCTTTGTTTGTTTTTGATTTGTTCCTCTCTGCAAACAATTGGCTATGATTATTCTTATGCATATATCTAGTTTATACTTCCAAAAGTTTTTAGTGCATCAATTCTCAAACTTTTTGACCTCACTACCCCTTTTCACTCTTGAGAATTGTTAAGGATAACTAAGTGCTGTTGTTTACATAGATGGTATCTATAAAAATTCTTATAGTATTAGCAATTAAAGCTCAAAAATCTTTAAATATTAGTTTATTCAAAAATAATAACAATAATCCCATTAGATGTGGCTATAAACTGAGTGTTTGTCCCACCAAAATTTCTTTGGTTGAAGCACTAATCCCTGATGTGATGCTATTTGGAGGTAGAGATCTTTGGGAGGCAATTAGGTCATGAAGGAGGAGACCTCATGAATGAGATTAGTGCTTTTATAAGAATGAATGAGAAAGAGATGATCTGTTCTCTGCCGTGTGAGAATACACCAATAAGCTGCCCTTCTGCAAGCTAGGAAGAGGACCCAGGAACCAGATTTATAAGCTTCTTGATCTTAGACTTACCAGCCTCCAGAACTCTGAGAAACAAATATCTGTTAAGTCACCCAGTCTATGTTATAGCACCCCGAACTGTGTAGACACATGTTTAAATCAATAACATCTTTATTAAAGTTGACTATTTTTTTCCAAAAAGAAAAGACATTAATGAAAAGAATGACATTATCTTCGATTTTGGTAAATCTTTTAAATTCCTGGCTTAAAGGACAACAACTAAATTCTCATATCTGTTCAGTATTCTGTTGGGTTTGTTGTTTGGCCAAAGTAGAAGAAAAACATCAGCCTTGCAGAAATATGTAGTTGAAAATAAGATGAGCTCTCAGACCTCCTGGAAAGGTTCTCAGAGCATGACTTTGAGGACCACTGCCGAGGAGTTAAATTGCTTTTCGAAATAATATCAAATTTTTTAAAAAAGTGATGGTGTCAGTTTATACCCCTACTCACAGTGTATGCATGTTCTTATCGCCCTTGCCTTTGAAGATATTTAACATTGTCAGACTTTTATATCATTTAACATCTGATGAATAGGAAACAGCATCATACAGTGGATTTAATTTTCTCTGATGAATAACGAGATCAAACATCTCATACATATATATTTTTTAAGGACTATGAATGTTTTCTCTTATATAAAATGCTAACCTACTCTTTTGACCATTTTAATATTGAGTTATCTTTCTTATTGATTTGTTCTTTTTATATTTTGGATAAATTCTGTCATCATTTATAGGTGTTAAAAGTATCCTTCTCCAAAGAAATATATAAACCTTTACCTTCATGAGCTGCCCTTTTGAAAAAAAGGTATAGTTTAAGAAAACGTTTCCTATCCTAAGTTCATAAAAATGTTCTCCTATATTTTATTCCAAAAGGTTTTTTTCTTTCCACATTTATGCTTTTAATCCACTGAGAATGGTATGTGTTGTGAAGTTGGATTTTTGCATATCGATAACCATTAGTCTCATTCTAATTTATTGAATTGCTCATGCTTTCCCTACTGGTTTGCATTGCTAGATTTTTACACATTGAATGTCATATACATTTGGGTCTCTACCTGGGCTCTCTATTGAATCTATTGCTCTGTGTGTCTATTTCTCACTAATACCACAGAATCTTTATTACTTTAAGTAAAGTTTTGATGTATGATAATGCTGATTCCTCCAATTTCTTCTTTAGGAACATCTTGACTGCTTTTGTTATCCTATTTTGCCATATACATTTTGGAGTCACTATACCGTACCCCTACATTTGAAAAACAAAATGAAGATCAAAACAAAACAAGAAAAGCCTTGGAAATTTGGTTGACATTACATTCAATCTATAGATTAAATTGGAGAGAATTGACATCCTTATAAAATTAAGTCTTGCTACCCTCGAGTATCGTATACCTGCAAAACTTTTTGGTCTTTGTTTGTCTTCACCTTGTAATGGTGATCTTTTTGGTCTTTATTAGCATCTTTGAATAAATCCAGAACTAATGTTTTCATAAAGTCTGTGCATGTCTACTGTTAGATTTATTTATGCTCTCTTCTATTTTGTATTGTTATTATAAATGATAGCCTTTTTAAATTGCAAATTTTTAATTATTACTGGTATAGAGCAATATAACTAGCTTCTTATACCTGGCATTTTGTAAACCCTGTTATTCTCTGTAGACCTTTGTAGACTGTCATGCCCTTAGTCTACTATAAAAATGTTCCTTCTTTTCCAGTCTTCTACTGCACTGGATCTGTGAGCATCTAGATAGTGCAAGCATCTTGATGAGAGCTTTAACTATAGTAATGAATAGAAGTGTTGACATCTGGCATCTTGTCAGTTTCCTGTATGCTTTTAAAATTTACCTTTAAGTATCATAATTGTCGTAGGATTTTTGTAGATATTCTTTTCATGAGTAAAAGTTGAATCTTATCAAATGCACCTTCATCGATTGAGATTTTATGGTTTTTCCTTTTTAATCTGCTAAATATGATCTGCTAAATATGATAAAGTATGTGTTAATAAAATTTCTAACTTTGAACCACACTTGAGTTTCTGTGATAAGCCTACCATGGATTTGATATATTTTCTTTTTGTACACAGCAGGATTCCATTCGTTTGTTTTATTTTGTTTGAGATTTTGCATTGATTTTTACATATAAGACTGACTTGTGATTTGCCCATCTCATCTAGTCATCATCTAGTGCTGGTTTTCAGTTTACACTAATCCATAATGTGACTTGGGGCATGTTCTATCCTCTTCTTTTCTCTGACATATTTTATGTATAAAATTACGTGTTCCTTGAATATTCAGAATAATGATTCTGCAAAACAAACTGACCTTTATATTTTCTTGATGAGGAATTTCTAACCTCTGCTTTAATATTTTCAACAGTTAATATGTTCCCGCTTTATTTGTTTTTTCTCTTAGCTCATTTGGTTGTGCTTTTTCCAGGAATTTATCTCTTTCAACAACGTTTTCAAATTTATTGCCAGAAAGTGGTTGATATTATTCTTTTAAATTTCTATAGCTGTTGTTATAATGACCTCCTTTACTTCCTCATATTGAAAAGTTTTACTAGTATCTGGTAGTCTTGTCTGAGTTTTACGAATTTTGTCATCTTCTGAACAACTAACCTTAGGTTTTACTGATTTTTATCTTCTCTGTATTTGTTTTCTATTTCATTAATTTTTGCTTTTATCCCTCTTATTTCCTTCATTTTATTTTCTTAAGGTTTATCTTGTATTTTTTTTCTAACGCTATAATTTAGATAGTAGCTCATTGATTTTGAACTTTCCTCTTTTTCTAATGTTAACATTTAAGGCTACAATTTTTCCTCTTAAGACCATATTAGCTGCATTTCTCAAGTTTTGACGTCTATTACATTTAGTATTTTTATTATTATTTTGTACTATTTTCTAATCTCTATTATAATAGATTCTTCGACTCATTATTCATCTAGAAATAGTTTGAATTTTTTGAAACTTGCTTTATGGTCTAGTGGGTGGTTGATTTTCATATTCAATTATTAGATACCATGTTTTATACAAGTTTTTTAGTTAAAGCTTGCTAAGTATGGCTTTCAAATCTATATTCTTATTTTTTGTCTACTTGATCATGCAATTACTAAAAGAATTATGTTAGAATAACCTCCAATGAAAGTAGATTTATCAGGTTCTTATTGTTCTATTTTATATACATGTTAGGCTGTATTAATAGACATTGACACATCTAGAACTTTATATTTTTCAGGTATATTAAATCTTTTAACATTATATAATGATTTTTAAAATTTCCCAGTAATGCTTTTAATATTAATATCTATTTTGAATTATTTTATCATTACCATATCTAACCTTTTTATTGGGTTTTCTATGTTCTTTTAATTTTAAGCATTTCTTAGTCATATATTTTAGATATTTTTCTTATAAATAACATACAAGTGGATTTTTAAAAAATATTCTGTTATCAATATTCATCTTTTCCCCAATAGTTTGTCTTTTAAATGAAGTGTTTAATTCATTTCACTGTTTTGTAGTCACCAGTATACTCAGATGAATTAATTTATTTTATTTGGTACTATTTTGTCCAATTCTATGTTTAATAGAACTTTATCTGAGAAAATGCTTTGAGACCTTGTTCCAAGGGGCTTTAATCTATACAGGGTATTTATTACTTTTAGTTTAAACTTCCACATCAGGATGTATTTTTAAATAATTTATAGGTTTGAATTAGTTTTGGCCAAAATGAAAGTATACATAGGTATGGGCTACAAATTTGAGTGAGGGCTGGCTTATGAATTAACGGGAGATAATTTTTCTTTCCACTCAAATGTAAATTTCTCTATTCCCCTGTAAGCAAGCTTTCTCCTAACTCACCCATCCCTGTGGATAAAAACCCATGTGTCTTGGCTCTATATGATGTGCTGCTGTCAGAATCTCCAAGTTAGGTCTCTAAGATTTACATCCTATCTTTATCCCTGAAATTCATCAAAACTGAACTTTAGGTCTCCAACAAGTAGCCGTTGCCTCTCACTTATTTTGGTTTTGTTTGTTCCTGCTTTCACGAATTTTCGGTCCATGAAAAATTTCTCTACCTTCTTGACTACTCAGTTAAATGTTTTAAAAATTTCACATATTTTTATATAGAATTTTTATGGCGGGATAATTGTTAATGATATCAAGTTTTTCTCACTACTAAACCTAGAAGTTCTTTCTCATTTTTTCTTAAACATTTATATTATATTGGAATATTGAAAGTCCATAAAGCATCAAACAATAAAATATTCATTCTTCATCATGACAAAACTGTTTAAATGGGAAGTCGTGGAAGTGTCCAGGGATTAAAAGATTAAAAAGAATCTGTTTGCTATCCCAGCACTTTGAGAGGCCAAGGTGGGTGGGTCATGAGGTCAGGAGTTCAAGACCAGCCTGGCCAAGATGGTAAAACACCATCTCTACCAAAAATACAAAAATTAGCCAGGCACAGTGGCAGGCACCTATAATTGCAGCTACTCAGGAGGCTGAGACAGGAGAATTGCTTGAACCCAGGAGACTGTGGTTGCAGTGAGCTGAGATCATACCACTGAACTCTAGCCTGGATAACAGAGCAAGACTCTGTCTCAAAAAAAAAAAAGTTAAAAAATTAAAAATTAAACTAAAAAGAATCAGTTGTAAGTTTATTCATCTGCATATATACAGTGCTGAGAGAGAGGAAACAAAAGTGGAAGCCAGATATTTACCCATATCTGGCTATGATGTTGTATGATACTCACCCATTCATCCAATCAGTCAATAGATAGGGTATGCTGTACTTGCTCAAGATCAGAAACTGGGCTGGGTGCTAGGGGGTATAGCTGGGAACAAGACAGGCAGGATCCTTGCCCTCACGAACCTTACTGCCTATCTGAAAGTAGGCTGAAGATACAGAGGATATACTAAAGAAGTTGAATGGAGAAAAGCCAGAGCATAAACGAGAGCTGATGAGAGTGAACAGGAAGGCCATAGACTACAAAAGGAGTGGCTGTTCAAGTAGAAGCAGCCTGAGGAAATCAGTTAGAAAATGCCAATCTTGCACATGGCAATGGCATTCCAAGCATGGACCTATATTCTTTAGGGGCAAATAAGATCTCTCAAAGGACCATGATGTCTAGGTAGAGATGAGCATTTGGAGAAATCTCTAGATTGAGAGAGTCTTTAAATATCTGTAATAGGATTTTTGCATCTGTTGTGTATTCCAAATCATAGTGAAAAAAGTATTATGAAATAGCGATAAATGAACTAGACCTATGTCACTTTTAGGAAGACAAGAAACCTTGCATTGAACTTGAATCTCGTGATGGTGTTACACGTCCCTGACCAGTGGTCACTCTTTGGATGTCAAAAATGTCCCTTATTTACATTTTATGCAGCTTAATTCAGTAACGATTTCCCTGGTAAGTGCTTCTCATGTGCCACTGGGGAGCAACTGCTTTGCTGCACTGCACTTAACAGGAGTTTAAACTAAAAAGACACAAATTTTACTCTCTTATCTACTGTGGCTGTGAATACGCTAAGAAAATAATATTTTAAATTATTGAATTTGCACTCCTAGGAGACATCAACATAATTGCAGAGAGGCACCTTTAATTTTTTTATATACTTACTTATTAATAAAGAAGAACTTCCTATTCATACACCAAAAAATTGGTCCAGTGGAACAAAACAATAATGCAATAAAACCTCCAGTTCATTACGTTGGAATGCTGGGATTGAATTACTAATTTATGTTGTTTTTAATTTCATATTATAAATTATACTGTTTTAAAATATAGGGAAAAACTGTTCCCTTGGAATCTGCCTACATCCAACATGGACTAGGAAAGTTTTATTTGTCCCTGGGGAACTGGGAAGTAGGGGGATTCACTGAAAAATTGCTGTTTCACAAGAGCACACCATGAAACATTCATAGTCATGTTTCCTGCATTACAGGAGGCTTAATAAACGTAGCCAATCACTTACAAATATTCGTGTCATTCTAAGGCGTCTGAAAGGCATCTTTAAAAGAAAAAGGTGGATTTTGAAAATTCGACTTCAGAGGTATCAGATATATTTTCCCAGAGATTGCACTCTGAGAGGAGGACAAGTGCCCAGTTTACAGGGGATCAGTACTCTGGAAGTGAAAGGAAGGAAGCATGCAGAGGTGGATAAAGCAACTACCCTTTCTTCTCTGCAATGACTGGGAAATGGGCGTGACTAGGGAGCAGTGAGGACTGTAGCTGAGGGCTGTCGGCTGGCAGGGCTGGCAACTCACAGCAGCAGTCCTGAAGGAGGGTCTGTGAGGGGCATCACAGCATCCACTATTAAAAAGAATTTCAGGCCAGGCACAGTGACTCCCACCTGTAATCCTAACACTTTGGGAGGCTGAGGTGGACAGATCATGAGGTCAGGAGTTCAAGGCCAGCCTGACCAATACAGCGAAACCCCATCTTTACTAAAAATAGAAAAATTAGCCGAGCGTAGTAGCACACGCCTGTAATTCCAGCTACTCAAGAGGCAGGAGAATCACTTGAACCCTGGAGGCGGAGGTTGCAGGGAGCCAAGATCACACCACTGCACTCCAGCCTGGGCGACAGAGTGAGACTCGGTCTAAAAAAAAAAAAAAAAAAAAGAATTTCAATAAAACTAGATAAACATGTGTACAAAAGTAACAGGAAAAACATCTGACTTAGAAGATTTTAATCCATTGAACATTGTCTTCATTCACTTAGCAACCTTTCCTTTGGTAATTATTTTGTGCTGACTTTTCACTGGATGCCATGGAGATGAATTAATCACAGGAGGAAGGGTCATGAGCACCAAGCATCCACCACAGGCCAAGCATTTTATATAGAGCTCTCCAGCCAATCCCCACAAAAACCATATGCGATTGGTACTGATTCTGATGAGAAAACCAAGATTTTATGAACGTTAAAAATTCATCCAATGCCACCTAGTAAGTAAGTGGTAGAGCAGAGAGGCAGTCTGTTCTGCCTGAGCTAAGTCCACACTGTTCCCAGGGCAGACAGACAACCATGACACAAGCAAGCACTGTGCCACCATTTCAAGTGCAGGCAAAGGTCTGAGAGAAGTGAATAAATCTAACTAACCAGAAGAATGAAGATTAGAGGAGCCTGGAAGACCAAGTAGGAACCCCAGGGTCTGAATAAAAAAGACAAATTGAAAAAGATGCATGATGATTAGGGATACAAAAGTAATTCATTCTCCACACAGGATTCAGTGTAATCCTTCTGAAACCAAGCCACACCATACTTAAAACTCTCACCCTATACCTCAGTCCATCAGGATTCAGCTCAAAATCCTTAACACAGCACACAAAGCCTCAAGCCATTGACATACTTCCCTTGCCAGCCCCAGACGTTGACATTCTTCAGCTTAAAATCTATACCCAGGTTAGGCTGAACTGCTTTCTGTCCCCCCAGGCTTGCTCTCAGGTCTGCTTCTCTGTATCTCTCTCTGTCACCCTGTCCATCTCTCTTTGTGCCTTTCCCAGCTCTCTCACTCTCTTCTCTGGCTTTCTTTGTTTTCTGCCTGTGTCTCTGCCGTCTCTTTCTTTCTCTCTGTTTCTGTCTCTTTCCCTCTCTCTGCCTTCCTATGCATCTGTCTACTCCCACACCAGGCCTCTGAATATATATTTCGCCCTTGTTGGGACACTTCCCACTTTGCTGCCTCTCACATCACTCATTCCCATTCACCTTTCAGGTCTCTGCTCCAGGGTCATTCTGGGAAGCCTTCTTTGGGTTTAATGCCTTCCCACATGCTTCCACAGCTGCCTGTGTCATCTACCCTATAGCAGTGATCTCACACTTTACTGAAACATCCTCTCTTCCTAACACCATCTGCTCCTCACTGGACGGTTAGCTCCTTGAGAAGTAGGGACCATGTCACATTCACACTATACCACTTGACCCATGCCTGGTACCTGGTGCATAGTAGACATTAATCATGTTGCAAAGAACAAAGGAAGGAAAGAAAGAAGAGAGGAAAGGGGAGGGGGAGGGGAGGGAAAAAGAAAGGAAGGGAGGGAGAGGGAAGAAGACAGATGAGCAAAGAGAGAATTGAGAATTATATTTGACAATTCAGATTTATAATATATCAACTCTTACAAGAAACTACTGTAAAGTTTACTAATAGCTTTTGGATGAAAACAAGAAAAGGAAACGTAGGCTGTTCAATTTCAGAATGTTTTCACATGAATTCTAAAATGTGCCTCTTGGACTAGAGGATGTTTGGTAGTAACTGTGAGAAAGAAAGTTAAAAAGTTTTTCACTATTTTCAATCCATTTATAGCATCTTTACCGCTATGGTCTTGACATTTGCTGCATTTGCTGCGTTGGTTCCATTGGAGTTCCCCTATTGAAAAGAAGATTTTTCTTCTTTTGCTTTCTTTTTCATTCAGATCCACCCTCTTCTTCATAGTTTTGTAACTCTTCAATTATAAAAATATTATATGCTTATATAGACATTTTAGAAACTGCAGAAATATATAAAGAATAAAACTCACCCAAATGCTCCTACATAGAGATTGCAATTTTATGTTTTCTCCCCTTCTCCTTCTTTTCCCCTCCTTCTTTATTATGAAATTACAATAGAGCTGTATATGCATTTCACATTCTGCTTTCTTCCCCCACAAAATGTAACATAAACTTTCTCCCAAGTCATTAAAAATTCCTCAAAGGGAAGTTTTTAATTGGTATGATATATTTAATTATATGAGCACATCTTAGTTTATTTAACAATTCTCTCACTTGGGAACATTCAGGTTCAGTTTCTTTTTTTTTTGAGACAACGTCTCCCTTTGTTGTCCAGACTGGAGTTGCAGTGGTGACCACAGCTCACTGCAGCCTTGACCTCCTGGACTCAAGCGATCATCTTATCTCAGCCTCCTGAGTTGCTGGTACCACAGGCACATACCACCACACCTGGCTAATTTCTGTATTTGTTGTAAAAAAGACATCTTGCCATGTTGCCCAGACTGGTTTCAAAATCCTGGCCTTGACAGATCCTGTTGGCTCAGCTTCCCAAAGAACTGGGATTACAGGCATGAGCCGCCAAGCCTACCTAGGCTTCAGGTTGCATTTTTTGATAGAAACATAACTACAAAATAAGTTAGCAGCAAGTCTTGATATAGCTTGATTTTGCCTCATATTTGGAATGGTGCTTTTAGTGATACCACCCCTCTCCATTTTGGCTACAGTTATTCAAACTACTATTCATTTTTAAAACTTCAGTTTGACATATAGAAACTAAATGCCATTAAGGAAATTCCAAGATTAATCTGATAGCCTTTAGGAAAAAAAAGGTATCTACATTAATTTATTCATTTATCATGTGTCATTAATTGCTGTTCTGTGTTGAGGTCTAAAAACTGTGGAGATCTTCACAAAGTGGACTTCTGAGAGCTTATGATTTTCTGTGGCGACCAGCCATGTACACAAATAGCACTAATGGCAGACTGTGGGCTCAAAGTCATGAGAACTAGGACAATTAATATTATAAAGATCTTTATAATATGTAAAAGAGGGAGAGATCTTTTTCTATTGGGGTGCATTAGAAGGCCCTAAAGTAATTACAATATTTTAGAATAATTTATTTGTTCAGTGTGTTATACAGTGTGTTTATGTGTGCATATATGCATGTATGTATGTACAGATGTTAAGGCAAAATATAGTCATTTTGTTCAAAATTCTTAATTATGCTATTTAAATACACAGGCTACTAATTAAATAATAAGTAGTAATATTCATACAAAAATACTTTTCATAAAATGAAGTTCAGTTCTCAAAGATCATCAGAAAATAAACTGTAAAAACAAGTGTGACTTGAAGATGTCCACAAGAAAAATGGGTGCTTTTCAAGATATACAGTGATTTGCAGTATTAAAGTTTATCTCTTTAACATGTTTAATTTATGAAAAAAAATGTTAGGTTCTATATGCACTTCAAAAAAATTGTGTGATGATTGACACTTCTGCATTGAGAATAAAAAAATAAAAAAGTATATTTCCCCCATCAAGAAAAAAATCATACCCTCCAACTATGGCAAATGTTTGCGGTTGAACTGCATTCATTTAAGTCTTCTGTACGTAGCTCCCTCTTGAGGTGCCTTTTATCTATCTTCATCTCCAGTGGTAGCTCTCTTTTTCTATTTGTGGTAAGGTTCAACTCATTAAAAGATTGTAGAGTTAGAAGGAAACATCAATTCCCAAACATTCCTCCTTCAAGCACACCTTGTCTTTATTTTTAGAAATCTTGTTCCTAGAATACACTAATTTGCCTCTTTAGTATCATTGATATGTCTAGAAAAATTCACCCATGCTACATGATGGTGCAACATCATGAACCTTGAATATTTCCGAAGGTTCACAGAGGATCCTTAATCTGAGAGTCACTGTGAACTCATTGCCCAGGGCATTTTCAAGGATTGCCTTGTTGACTAGAAGGCTCCTGAAGATTGTTTTCATAAAATGACAAATATAAATGAAAAGATGATGCCAATTATCAAATGTGAACCAGATTTTAAAATAGTACAGGATACACTTTTCATTCACCTTTTAATTGTCATTTTCATCTTCTGCTTGCATGGGGAAAAGCAAGAGGAATACTAATGTTTCCATATTTATTTTTTCTGGTCTACATAATTTTTAAAGTTGTTTTCCTACTAAAACCAAATTATTTTAATAGGGCTCTGATCAGGATGAGAGAACAAGATGGAGAGTCATACTTCCGAGGTGAGAAACACAGCTATTCTTCTTGCCATGATTTGTTCAAAGATGAGCTCAATTAAAGGGAAACAAGTGATTTATGATCCACAAGTTCACATGTGAAAGACATTGTACTCCAAGAAAGTAATTGGCTGAAGGTACTGTATAGCTAATGTGCTGTATCTGTGAACATTGTTTATACACTGAATACATGAGGTCCTTATTAGCCAGATAGCAGGGCCAGTCATAGTTATACATGACTACTTCAGTCTCTTGACTGTTTTAGCAAAGAATATTCTTTGAGATTTTTCTTTACCCCTAATTTTCACTAAAAGATACTGTTTCTTGAGTTTAACATTTTCCTATATTTTTCTATTTGGGTATTTTCCACAGCTGAGAGTAAATCGTTTAATTATTTTCCTAGCTCCACGCAGCACTCGGAATAGAGCCCTCCACATCCTCTAAGAGACTGTGCTATGTCTGAGTCATTCATGGTGAATAACAGGCTATCACCACAGCCTGAATGGGTGGCAGGCAAACGGGAGTCCTCTTTCTAAAGCAAAGTCCTGGTTTCCTGGTTTTCTGCATAAGAAAATAACCCTGTGTTGGATTTTCACTCTTCTGTGTTGAGTAAAATAATTGCTCACAGATGAAATAACTGTAATAATTATTCCCAAATATAATAATTTCCCAATCTGTGTATTAATCATATTTAACATTTATTAAAGCTATGGAACATTACATGAGATTTACAGAATACATGGCTGCCATTTGAGTCATTCACGTGTAAGTCACAGAAATTGTGAATATTTGTAAGAAAGACATGTTTAAATCTGAGCACTGAGGACATTTTGTAGGACTGAAGGGAGAAAAGGGTGTTGGTTTAGTGTTTCCTGGGGTAAAAAGGCTTTTATCTGGTTTTATTTTTAGACTTGCATCTTGCCTCTGTTCACCCACCATTTTACTCAGAAAAGTAGAAATAGGTTTTCTTGAAGAGATTTTGAGGAGTGGGCTAAATAAAATAATGGGCTACTGCAGGTTTATAGAAAAAGATAGATACGCCTCTAGCCTCCTACATTTGATTTGAACCTGGATTCTCTTACCTCCCAATTAATCGACTCTGCATTTGTACCAGGATAAAGGCATGCTGTTTATTCTGGTGTGAGCCCTGCTCCACCCACATATGGAAAACTAATGGGCCATCCACTGTCCCAAAACACCAGAGAAGTTAACAAGACACATACCACTGGGGAAAACTGGACATGAAATGTTATGGAAAACACCACAATTCTCTTTCAGGGTGTAGTGGTAGTTTCCACAAAACTTATGGCTTGAAATCTAAGGAGATACTCAATTATAATGATATAAAACATTATTTTTGATAGAACTCTGAAATGTGCAGTTCTCTTCCTTGGCACTCTCCCCTATGCTATGCTGTACAGAACATGTGCAGTACTATTCTGAGTTTTCCGGAAGTGAAACAACTTTATGGTAATCATATGCAAAATGTTTCTCAAGTTTTTTTGCAGTTTACTTTTTTATGAGTCTGTTAAAAATTTAAGAGAAGCCTTGTTGACATTTTATATGCTTATTTTTCTTTCAAAGGAAAATTGGAGGATTTTTAAATTTTCATATCTAAGATGATAAAAGGTGAAATAACATCATAATTCTTATCTTGTTCAATTTGATATTTGGTTGTTTTATTTTCTTTTTATGAGTTTTATTCATCTTGTAACCAGACTTGTATGTCTCATTTTTTTTTTAAAAAAGGTTTATTTCACTTTTTCTGTTTTGAGGAATTTGCCTAGAGCTGAAGTATCTACGTAGAAGCCTGATGAAAAGATCCAAATTCTTTAATACTACCTCTTAAAAATGTTAATAAATACTGTAAATATTTTAAATGTTGTAATTTCAATATTTAAACTAACTCCCAAAATGGTTTTAGTGAATACTTCATCCTCTGAGAAACTAAAAAAAAAATGAGCATATTGTTATCTTTAATGTATTTGAATATCACATCATATTGTTTTCCTCCCAATGTGTTTATAAAATGGAATATTTAATGTAAGGAAATGGCTACAGGCATTTATTACTTTATATAATGTTTTATGCATCCAACTGACACTAAGATTTTTATAGTTCTCCAAATACTTTACTGACCTGAGTACTTCTTTGGCCCTCGAAGTCCCTGTGTGATCTCTTAAGAGAGAAACATTATGACATTTGTAGATACAGCAATTCACTAGGTTTAACACAACTATTAGTCCTTTAATTAAATATTGACTTGCACCTCCAGGTTCTACTTCAGATTAAAGAGTGATCTTTTACCCACAAATGGTTGTACTGATTTGTTGCATTTACTCAACTAACATTTATTGAGTGCCCACCATGTGCAAAGCAATACTTAGGTATTGTGTGCATGTGTGCTGGTATGGTAGGAAATGGAAATAAAGAGGAAAAGCACTCAGATTTTATTCTATAATTTTTTACTTATTTTATTAAAAAGTTACAAATTTGAAAGCTATCCAAGAGGCCGATGCATCCTTTCTAAACAGGGAAGTTATGTAGCAGCCAGGGGAGGGAGAGATGGAGTTGGTGGCGTTTTTCAAAATAGTTATTTGGTATTACAGATTGATGCATAAAAAAATGAAAACAAGGATAAACTATTGAGTCAACAAATTATTATTATTATCGCTATTTTTATGAGATGATCTTGCTCTGCTTTTGGATGAGGCCACAAATCTCAGTCACTCATTAGCATTCCTTCTTTGAAATGACTTTAATGTGGTTGTATATTAATTTGATTTCTACGAATTTCCTGAACTAGAAGATTGACTTGACCTGTGGCTAGTGCCAGGGAGATTGCATCCTGTGTCACATCAGCAAATTAGCACTGACTTTAACCCGTATATGGTAAAGCCTAGCACGGGCAAAACAACACCATCATTATTTTTCTAACTTCCAGCACTTCATTAACTATGGCACCACATAGGGGTTATATAACTGTGAGCATAACTTTGTAAAGTTTATAAACATAACAGAGAACGTTCTCACGGGTGTCCTAGGCAGGCCGCATGTGTCGCTCCTTGAGGTCACCCAAAGTTCCTTCTCCAGACAGCTCACCCTTCAGTTGCGAGGGGAGGCGGACTGCCCACATTGGCTGTCCCAGCGCTAACCCCTCCAGTGATACTCAGCAGCCCTGTACTCCTGCCAGAATGTCACCAGAAGAAGATTGATTGCCTCTTAATAATGTTTCTCATAAGTTTCACCAATCTGGGTCTTTTTCCAGTCCCTAGGTTCTCAGCACTTGACCCTCACAACATGGCATTCCTTCAGGCTCTGGCCTGACAAAACCATGGAGTCCCTAGGAAAACCAGATGTTCAGTCACTGCTGTAAGAATGTGAGACTGAGAGGTCTACGAACACTCACCGAATCTAGACAACCACAAACACCCAATTCAGGGCACTGCAGTCTCTTCCCCAACCTTAGGTGAGGCCAAGAAAATTTCCGCAGTCCATCCTGTCTAACCATTAGGCAGTGTGGCAATAAGCTAAGGTTGATCCTTAATCACAAGTCGCCTAGTTAACCTCTCTTACCATGCAAACAGACATGTACAGAATCTAAGGCCATAGAAAATAGACACCACCAGGGAATTCTCAGAGATCATTTATCCCAGAGACTTGTGTTAAAAAATTCTATATCTTAGACAACAGTCTTGGCCACAATATTTTGGCATTTTGATCACCTGATTCTAAAATATCAAATATTACAGTGCAGTGGATTTGTGTATGCATCTGTGTGAGCCCCAGGGGATATAAGACCCCACACAACCCCTTTATAAGCGTAGGGCTAGTGGACAGAATTGCTACCCACTTTATAGGATAATTTTGTCACATTAGGCTGCTACTCTTTGACATTATATTCCGGGATCATTTCTTGAACCATAGTAATTTAAATGGCCACAACAAAGACTTTTGCTTTATTCAACTTCGCTAGGCTTCCTCCTTACCTAGTCTTTTTAATTTTTTGATCATTCAGAGTATTGTGTTTTGTTTATAAAGACTTTTTTTTTCAGAACAGTTTTAGTTTTACAGTAAAATTGAGCAAAAGGTGTAGAGATTTCCCATATATCCCTTCCCCCAACATATGCATAGCTTCTGCCATTATCAATGTCCCCGACTAAAGTGGTACACTTGTTACAGCTGATGAACTCACACTGGCATATCATATTCACTCAAAGTCTATAGTTTACATTAGGGTTCACTCTTGACGTTGTACGTATGGTGGGTTTGGACAAACGTATAATGACATGTTTTCCCCCCTCTCAATTTTTGTGTTATTTTATGAAACATATACAGTTATATTTCTCAGCTGGGCACAGTGGCTCACGCCTCTAATCCCAGTACTTTGGGAAGCCGAGGCAGGCAGATCACCTGAGGTCAGAAGTTCGAGACCAGCCTGGCCAACATGGCAAAACCTCGCCTCTACTAAAAATACAAAAACTAGTTGGATGTGGCAGTACATGCCTGTAATCCCGGTTCCTCAGGAGCCTGAGGCAGAAGAATTGCTTGAACCTGGGAGGCAGAGGTTCTGGTGAGCTGAGATCGTGCTACCGCATTCCGGTCTAGGAGACAGAGCCAGATTGCGTCTCAAAAATAGATAAATAGGCCAGGCATGGTGGCTCACGCCTGTAATCCCAGCACTTTGGGAGGCCACAGCAGGCGGATCACGAGGTCAGGAAATCAAGACCATCCTGGCTAACGCGGTGAAACTCCATCTCTACTAAAAATACAAAAAATTAGCCAGGTGTGGTGGTACGCACCTGTAGTCCCAGCTACTCAGGAGGCTGAGGCAAGAGAATCACTTGAACCTGGGAGGCAGAGGTTGCAGTAATCCAAGATCGTGCCACTGCACTCCAGCCTAGGTGACAGCAAGACCCAATACATAAATAAATAATCAGATAAAACTGTATTTATCTTTCAAACCTTTTTCCCCCATCAGCATGCTTTCATATACCATTTTTAAACAAACAATCATACAATTCACATTCTCTCTACCTTTCTCTGTCCAAATCCAACTGGGTTGTAGGTAGCCATGTTTGACTGAAGAGAGATGGCTTATTCCTCTGCCAGCCTCTACCTAGCTTTCAAATTGGGGAAATTTCTTAATTACGAACTCATTCTGGCTAGAATTTCTTGGGGAAATAATTTCCGAAAAAGAGTTTAGGATCCTGGGAGGAAAGGATTTTGGTTGTAGTCAGACTAGATTTTGAATCCTGGATTTGGTATTTAATTGTTGAGTGCCCTGGGCAAGTTACTTAACTCTATGCCTCAATTTACTAATCCATAAAATGCAGGTCATGAGAACCACTTGACATAAGGATTGAGTGAGTTAAGCTATGTCTAATATTTTGTAGTGATTATTAAGCACATAGTAAGTGCTTAATAAGCAGTAGTGAGGATTGGGAGGGCCATCCCCGAGAAAAAAGTGCTCCCCAGTCTTTAATTCTTATGCCAGGATATTTAGATCCACTGTATAATTTTTTCTTTCTTTCTTTCTTTTTCTTTCTTTCCCTTCTTTCCTTTCTTTCTTTCCTTCCCTCCTTCCTTCCTTCCTTTCTTTCTTTTTTTAAATAGCTGAAGTACCTGGCTTACACCTGTAATCCCAACACTTTGGGAGGCTGAGGCGGGTGGATCACAAAGTCAGGAGTTTGAGGCCAGCGTGGCCAAGATGGTGAAACCCGATGTCTACTAAAAATAAAAAAAATTAGCTGGGCACGGTGGCACGTGCCTGTAATCCCAGCTACTCAGGAGGCTGAGGCAGGAGAATCACTTGAACCTGGGAGGTGGAGGTTGCAGTGAGCCAAGATTGTGCCATTGCACTCCAGCCTGGGTGACAGAGTGAGATTCCATCTCAAAAAAAAAAAAAAATAGCCCAAGTACCTTTGTTAACCTACCCCTATGGCCTATGGGCCTACTTATCTTCTACTTTCCTGTGCCCTCTATGCAAACCAAAAACTTAGTTCTGGTATGATTTAAGGACAGACTTTCAGCCTCAGGAGCCTCATCTACCTCTTTTTCCCTCCATCTACTGCCACTGCCCCAAATTAGAAGGAGCAACAACCACATTAAAGAAATTCTCTCTTGGTATAATCTTCTCACCTACCCAGATCCACATGGCAGCTGAAGTTACTTTCTCTCAATGTGGTACAGACACATGAACTCTAAAGAGAGAGCTAGAACACAATTTTTAAGTGATAGAATATCTAATTGTCATAGAAATTAAGGAAAAGATGATAAATTGTTTAAATTCATCTTTAGTGAATTTCTAAGAGATAGTTCCTCCTTCTGATGGTCAACCCTGCAATTCTAGCCCAAGCAGCACCATGCTATTAGCTTACAGAAAAATGCAAGGTCCAATTAAAATGCAACTTTAAAAAGTCAAAATGGGCAGAAAAAGCAGCCATTTGGGAACAAAAAAGTCAACAAAAAGAGTAGGCTGTGAAGTTAAATCCTTTAGCATCTTTCTTCTCATAAAGGTTTTTTGGTTGTTTGTTTTTGTTTTGAGATGGAGTCTCAGTCTCTCACCCAGGCTGGAGAGCAGTAGCGCGATCTTGGCTCACTGCAACCTCTGCCTCCCAGGTTCAAGCGATTTTCCTGCCTCAGCCTCCTGAGTAGTTAGGATTATAGGCAACTGCCACCATGCCTGGCTAATTTTTGTATTTTTAGTAGAGACCGGGTTTTACCATATTTGCCAGGCTGGTCTTGAACTCCTGACCTTGTGATCTGCCTGCCTCAACCTGCCACCATGCCCAGGCTCATAAAGCTTTTGATAACAGAATTTGAATAAAATCACAGTAGTAAAGTGAAACCTACTTAACACTGAAGAAAACAGTATCTGTTTTTCTTAAAACACTGCCATGATCTAAAATACTCATCATCACACCAGCTGGTTCACATAGTGAACCAATTCTAGCTGTAGTTATAAAGCAGAGATTAGGTTTATTCACTTATTCTTTCCCTCAACAAGCACTTTTGAGCCTCCACTCTCTGCAGAGCATTAAGAGATGCCCTGATGTACATTGGTGAAGAAAATGGTCACAGTTCTTGCCTTCACGGAGCTTAGCACTGGGGAGTCAGACAATAACATGTCTGTAAACTAATAAACACATAGTAACACACACATATATAGTAATAAATGTCACGAAGTTGGTGTGATGATGAGTATCTGAGCGACATACTTAGGCATTCCAAGAAGGTCTCCCTAAGAAAGGGCCAGATCAGCATGGGACTGCAAGATCAGGAGTCAGCCTCAGGGACAGCCAGAGGAACAAAGCATGGGGTGGAGGAAAAACCAAGAGTAAAGGCCTGCAGCAGAACAGAGCTTGGTGTTTAAACAGAGTATAGTAGTCAGACAGACTTACCTCCACACCTCAGCTTTGTTGTGTATTATCTGAGCAAGTAATTTGAGGTAATGAGTATTACAGTAGGAAGCAGGAACTATGGAGTCGGGCTAACAGGGTCCACCTGGCTTCACCACTTACCGGATGTGTGTCCTTTAGCTGTCACTTACTCTCCCTGTTCTTTAAATTCCTCCTCTATAAAATGGGGATACGAATCCGAGTTTATTGTGTTGTTGTGAAGATTACATAAATGTAAATGTAAATGTGTAGAACAGGACTTATCACATGGGGGTATACAATCCATAAACATGAACTATTCTTATTCTTAGCAACATAATTATCTGTATTATTAATATTAATATTGAAAATATCCTCAGAGAGTTAAAATGAGGATAATACGAATAATAAAACCTGCCTCATAGTATTTAGTTGAGGATTATATGAGATAATGTCTGTAAAATTCTTAGCACATGTTGTCTAGCACATACTGCTCAATGCTCTGGTAGCTATTACTACTGTTGTTTTTTTTATTAATAGTAGTATAGGCTCTAAGTTAAAACTAGTATCAAATCTACATGTTTTCTAAATTGACTAAACCTAAAATATTCTTAGAGCATCAAAATATTCTTAGAACTGAACTTTAGCCAACATTTCATTTGGTGCAAGTCCATATTCTATACATAAAAAGCACATTTGTTACACTTGGGTTTTCATATCTGTCACAAGGCCTTCCTCACTTGTCTCCTGTAAATGCAGCAAAGTCCCTCATGAGAGCTGCCTTTACCACTCATTGGCCTCGATGCATACCTAAATGTGCCTATTGGTGTATGTTATATCATCTTATTAATGTTTTTCCCTTTTAGCCTCAGAAGGGAATAGACAGAACACAGAGTTAGACATGGCCCATCTCCAAACATCTCACTATCTCCATCTCAGCAAGGTGTGCTACAAATAAGGCAGTAAAAAAGTCATTAGTGCAGGGTAATGAGCTAAAAGTCTTTACCATCACCAGTCTCCAGACTGGCCACTTTTATAGGATATTCAGTGTGATATACAAGGTTCTGCAAATAACTTCAAAGAAAGGAGAGGAAAAGGAAGCAAAGGAGGAAGAGAGGAAGGAAGGAAATAAGGAAGGACAGAAGGAAGGAAGGGAGGGAGGGAGGGAGGAAGGGAGGAATGGAAGGAGGAGTTAAGGGTGAAGGGTATAGGAATAGACACACAATACGAAATCACAGCCATAATCAAAGAGAGCTGTGGCAATTATAAAAGCACAACATCTCTTGTGTGGAAATTAAATAGAAACCAGTCCGTTGACTAAATGGCAATCGTGTAGTGTATCTAACAGAAATGTAATACTCTCACCATGTAGTCTTCATTCTATTTCTGTTTGATTTGATTTTCACAAGAATCTGTTTGTGAGCAACCTTCAGACGTGGTCTCTGCTTGCAAAAACACATATAAATATAGATATAGATGTATACTACATATATGTGAATATGTGTGTGCGTGATTTAAGTCAATTTAATTGCTATTCATCTTTTCCATTGTGATAGACACAATAACTAAATAACTAAATGGGATTTTCCCTTTTCCCAACTCTGTTGCTGTCACATTAACTCTCTGTGTCTATTTGATGAAGGAAGTTATTTAACCCTCCTTAGAATGATATGGGGAGACACAGAAGTCGGGGTTGGAATCTGGATTTCAAAGGATTCCTTATGGCTGAAGTGCTTGCATACATTTCAGGGTTTATAGCATTTCAGGCTTAACCTTATTTAAAACGTATTTTAGGAGGCTTTAATGAAACTGCAGAAGTCCTTCGTTCTAAGATATACTTGTCAGTTATTTTCCCCATTAACCAAATAAGGGGACACTTACAGTTTCTTTTCCGAGTGCTCATCCATTCACTCTCTCTGCAGTATAATGAAAGGAACTCTGTAATTAAGATCAGAAAAGCCAGAGACTTTAACTGACTAAACCTATTACGATACCTTAAACAAGTTGCTTAAATGCTCAAAATGTTTACTTCCCAATTGACAAAGTGACAAAGCTGGATTAGATGATGGCCAAGCTTACTTCCATCCATAAAGATTTAAGCTTCCAATTTTAATCAATCCTATGATTTCTCTCAGTCATTATGCCTTGAATTTTGATGAAATATATATTTGTTGGTACTAAATAGAGGCTAACATTTGTGAATTGGAGGATGCTGTAAATGCAATTCTTTTCATAATACTTGTTTCATCAAGCATAAGTCAAATCCAAACCTCAACTATCCGGTCATTGCTGACTGCCCTGCGTGTGTGTGCATGGCACACTGGTGTTAAGGACAATCACAATTGAGCATGTGGTTACTTTAGGGCATAATTCTGTTAAAGTGGGTGTAGGGCAAGGATATTAAAAACATCCTCCACCACCTTTTTCTATACATATATGCTTGGGAAGATGTCTTTAGGTTACAGTTTGTCAAAAAATATATAATACAGTTTAGAGTCTTCTTTTATTGCTTTATCCTCTTACTACCTCACTTGACTTAGAGTTATTCTTGGTCATTTAAAGTGAAAAGTACACAGAGAATAAAAGCAAAATCACCTCCTTATACATTAAGGAGGTGATTAAATTGTTAAACTTAGATAAAGATAGTTTCACGTTTTTCCCCTTTAAAGATAACATGTAGAAACTAAAATTGTTTACTCTCCTTTAACCCTCTTGCTGCTAGGGTAAGGGCCAGTATTTAATGAGTATGCCATTGAGTTAACTTAATAAGAAATGTAGACAAGTGACAACAGCTGCACAATATTCTTTATCAATGTGGTAGGGAAGAAGAGGCTGTCTTGGGAGCATTCTTTTCATACTTTGTAGCTCTAAAAGTAGACATTTAATTAGATTCCATGGTTACTGCTATTATAATATCTGCTTATTTGAAGTGCAGAGATAATCATCAATTGTACACTCTTGACTACACTATTAATGGCTTTAATACCCACATTGTGTTTACATTTTGCATTGTAACGCACACTTAGCTATTGTGGTTTTTAACATGTAGTAATTCAGTGAATACTGTCTCCATGTAATGCCCTTGCCATTTCATTCTGCTGTATTAAGTGTTGTTTTTCTAGCGAGGTCTTGAAATGTGGGGCATTATGTATGAGTTATGCTAATTTGTTAGGGCAATGAATACATTAATTTCATTAGTAAATGGCCTCAAAGCAATAATTACCAGTGTAGGTGTGTCAGAAGCGATCATGTTCAGTTTTGCCAGTTAATTATTAAGATTTTGTTCTGAGGGGCCCAGATTTGACATCCAGCTTCAATATAGACATAAATAAAACGCTGAAGTACGTAAGGATGAAGAAATGAAGCCAGGAACTTGCTTTGCGCTTACATACTTCCACTTTTTGTCCAATTGTGACTGCCAATAAGATGCCAAAATAATTAGTGTCATTGACATAAAGTTTTAGTGTACCTCAAAAAGCATATTTTATTAAAAATAGCAATTATGTTTTCTCAGTGCCCTTCTTTGCCTTCCATAACTGGATTTTGAATTAACTGCAAAACAGTATGTAACTTGCAAAGATGAATTCCACTTAGAATTGTTGTCTGCTGTTCCCCTTTAAGCTAAAACTCGCTTTATTTTTTTTAATAAATGGAATTTTCCTCTAATGGATTAATTGGCTCCGTAAGCCTGCTATATTATTATACTACTTGAACCATTTGCTGCTAAGCAGTAATAGTAGAACCCATATTCCAGTATTAATTTCCACAAAAATTTGACATTCTTTTTTTAATCATACACCTGTTGGAGCCATTTAATGTATCTCCATTTGCTAAAATTATGTGTGAGGTCGTTTAAATCTGAGCAATCACTCAGACTGTTTATGGAATCTTGGAATATTCAACTGTTCTCAGTGTCCTGGTGTTCTGCTCTAATGGGAAAATAATACTGTCTAGAATTTCTGGAGAAAAGAAATACTGTGGAGCTTGAGAAGCAGATGACACACGTGTGTAAAGAAAGGACATGTGAGCCCTAAGAGGAAAGGGGACAAAGCAGATGCAGGAAAAGAGGATAGAAGTTGTTACAGAAGAAAATGCAGAAAAGTAGCAGGTAGAAAGCCTACTGCTATCCGAGTTGAATAATTCAAAAATAGCTTTGGTTGTTTCTGCAAGTGATTGTGTTCATATCAAATACCAACTATAATTCCAATGATAATAATGGCACTAGAAGAATGGAGATGGCCAGTCAAGAAGTTGACTCTCGTCTAGATTCTACTGGTCTTGTAGGGAAATGGCTGGTGCTTTTGTTCTCCTGATCAATTTACTAGACAGTGACTCGATCACTGTTGCCTCTAACATCCACACAAGGCTCTTTGTTTTTTGCCTGTGTAACAAGTCAAACAAATATTTGCTTGCTGAACCCTTTCAAACTTCAACCAGATTCCTGGAATCTGAAGCTTGGCTTCCACGTGCAATAAGCCGTCCTTCCCCCAGGATTTGGAAAGATAGATACTGTTTTACTCTAAAGCAAATTTTCATTTACCTGGATAGATAGCGAACAATGAATACTATTAGTTTTAACAGATCAAAACCATTCAGACAAAGGTAATATGGTCTTTCGGATCTTCAATGTTAAGGATTGAAGATCTTTTCTTCCCTCTCTAAGTTAATACATGATTCCAAACTTAGAAGAGACTGGTTTAGACTA
Source organism: Cacajao melanocephalus (assembly GCA_963573385.1). Taxonomy (NCBI): domain Eukaryota; kingdom Metazoa; phylum Chordata; class Mammalia; order Primates; family Pitheciidae; genus Cacajao; species Cacajao melanocephalus. The sequence continues at coordinate 90,158 of CAUYLG010030261.1, read as the reverse complement.
CCATAGTCTAGACATTATTCAAAGACATTTGATTAACATCGATTTATCTTAAATGGCACCTTTGGTGGTGATCATCTTGCTTAGCTATTGCCTACCTCAGAAACATGTTTACAGACGTAAGTTACTGTTTTCGTGAAATACACATAAAAAACATGAGAGGCTGAAGAGCCCTCTTTGGATTGAAGATATGAAGACATAAGGTTTTACTTGTTCATTTAAAGGAAGAAAAGTTGGGGGCATTAAATTTGAGTTACAGAGTGAAGATTAAGAACTGGGGCCTCTACATTACCCAACGCCAAGGTTGCCACATTCACATCATACTCTGAATGAAACCAGGCCTAAGAATTGTACAGTGCACAACTTGTGCAGCTATACATAGCAATCCTGTTTAATAGCTCTAGAGTGCAAAAGCTCTGAGTTTGTCTGAGCTCTGCCATTTACTCTCTGTATTACCTCAGACAAGTTACATATCTTTAAGCCATAGTCTTCTCATCTACAAAATGGCAATAATACAATATTACCTGCTTCATAGAGGCATCATGAAGATTAAATGGGCTAATGCATGTTTGCAAGCCTGGCATATAGCAAGAACATAATTGATATTAGTTATCAGTATTATTACTATTGGTAATGGTATTATATTTATTAAGCAGTAATGCCAAAACTCTGGGGGAGGGGGGTAAAAAAAAACTCTGTAATAACTGAAGGCCTAAATGTAAGGCATATCTGCATAAAAGACAAAAAGAAGAAAAAAATCTCTGCCCCAGCTTCCAATGACAGTGCAAATACTGGAGACGTCACTGATATTAACTCACTTGCAGATTCTTAGGCTTATGGGCTTTTTCAACTTCACGTCCTGCCCCAAGACTTTGAAATACTTACCCAGCTCCCTCAATGTCCTTCAGTTGCATGCAATATTTGTTTCTGGATCACGCCCCTTCTTTTACTTTCTCTTGTTTATTTTCTTTTTCTCCCATGTTTCTCCCAGTGTCCCCGCCATCCTCCACTGTTCTCTCTGCTCCTTCAGTTACAGTGATATTTTCCAGATTAAGCATAGCCCTGGCATGCTCCTCTTTGTCCCCATGTTGCAGACAGTACATGTGAGTTCTTAGATCCGAACCTCACAGGGAATATCCACAGTATGGGTGGAGCCAACTGATTTTAAGGAGTAATGCCCAAAAGCAATTAAACTCTAAATAGTATTCCCCTAAATCTCTTTCTTGTAGCCTGCTACAAGGTACTTACAAGTGTTACTGCAAATTTTGAGTGCTACTATGCACCATCAATTGTGTTAAGCCTTTACATAATTTTATTATTTAATAATCACTAACTTACAGGTATAAATATTATTGCTCCTTTAGGGATGATAAAACCAAGACTTGGAGAGAGTTTGAGTGACCTGCCCATGTTCATATAGCTGGTAAGTATTGAAATATTTAAGCCCAAATGTGACTTCAAACCCTATTCTCTTAATCACTACCTACCCTTTCCATCAGATTGTATAGATTCTTACCGTTTGAGTCAAATGTATCATTCAAACATAAGCCTTGGAACATTCCATAGAAGAAAAAACAAGGAGAGCTTTACTACCATGCATAACCTATTTTTTGCCTTATTTCTCAGAATGTTGACTCTATTTTTCCTTTCCTGCAAGCCAATGATACAAAGATGGTAGTTATTTCTGTGGTTTGGAGGCATGTTTGTTCATCACAAGTCTGTTTTCATCTGGGTTTATTTTATAATCTAAGCTCTGTTTTTAACACCAAGGAAATAGAAGGATGCTAATAAACCAATCCCAGATAATAGCAAAAGACCCATTCAGTTAATATTACTGCATTTAAGAGCAGAGTGAATGACTTCCAGCAGCCATCTTCACTCAAGGACTGCAGTGGTTAACAATATATGGGCTCCAAAGCTCCTAGGAAACAGCAGAGTTAATACCAGAGGTGAGTAAAGCTAAAGCCCAGGATTTCCTCAAACAGTACTGTGTTTCATAAAGATACATTTAGTTATTTTTCAATGTATTAGGAAAGGCCTATAGATGTGGAAGTGACTAATAATGCAGATTTAAAAACACACATATGGAGGATCATGAGATTTTATAACAAAGTAAAATGGGTTCCCCTAATAGAAAAGATGGAGAACCATTGAATACCATGTTCTGGGCTCAAGAATCTCACTTTTGAAACTTAAGCAAGGCAGAAATACAGGTACCAAAGGCCATCCTCTTTCTCTTTAATGAGAGAATGTGTACATTAATTCCTCCAAGCTCCAAAACAAATGATAGATTTCCATAGCTTTATATAGAAACAACAGGTCCAGGTCTGTAGGGAAATGAAAAGAAAGGAAAGTAGGTAGTTTCTACCATCCACTCTGCAATTTATTCTGATGTCACTGCCCTTCTATTTAAGCCTCGAGCTTAGTAAAAGATAATGAGACAAGAGAGTTCCCTTGATTCCCTCATGGGATTTGCAACAGGAGTAGCTAGTTTACTTGGTCACCAAGCTCTAACACCTGGTGGGAGAGGGAGCACACAGGTGAGTGGGTGCAGGAGCCGGGACAAGTGCCTTTGGGTACCAGCAGGAACTAACTCCATGGAGGCCCACCAGAGCCCGAGGGGTTGCTAGTGACCTCTGGAGCCCCCAAGGGCATGTGTTACAAACAATGCTCTTTTAGCTCTACTGTCTGCAAATGGCTTACGTGTTAAGCAGCTCAGTGAAGAGTCAGTGTGACAGCATTTTCGGGTCTCATACCCAGTGCCTCCCGAATTCTTGTCTAGCATCCAGGAAGAATCAGGTCACACAAATGGATTGAAAGGTGGTTGTATGCAGAGCATTTTAATGAGCAATGGAAGTGACTCTCAGCAGGATGGGGAGCTGAAAAAAGATGGAGGGGGAAGATAATCTCCTGGCTGAATGCTGCCGAACTCCTCTCTGACCATAGTCTCTGATGTCCAGCTGCCTCTTCTCCTCTCAACGTTCAGAAGCTTCTTCTCTACTCTCCTTCTCTGCTGCGCTGCTCTGCTCCTCTGCCAGTGGAACTTGGGGTTGTAATGGGTACAGTGTGGGGGGTGCAGCAGGCCAGCGTGGTTTTGGAAAAGGCAACATTCCGGTGGGAAAACAGAAATGCATGTTCTAATTTCAGGCAATGGGTCCAGGCCTGAGGGTGGAGCCCCTGCCAGGGGGCCCTCCCTATTCTACCCAGTATTTCTCTGCCTACTGTCGGTATCAATAAGATACTGCCAGAGTTAAACCAAGTCATATGAAAAGGCAAATGCAACAGAAGTCTTTGTCTTCATGCCTTACCTACACATAAGCTATTGCTTTTGCACCTATGGCATGTTGTGCAATGTTCTTCAAAGGATATAGCCGGAAATCAGTGGATGGAATGCCTGGAGGGTCCAGGAAGGGCCTCTTGCCCACCAGATCCTAGAAACATAACATGGTTTCATAAGAGATAACACTTAATGCACAGCCCAGAGAAACCATATTATCTCAGATTAATCTGCCTCTCATTGTCCTCATACTCTGGCACCGCCCAGGTCACTGCCTTGTTCCATCATATTTGAAAATTGTCCCAACTCCAGAAGACATGGCTGAGCAGCCAGGTTCCGCCTCAGCACATAGCATCTCCCGGATTCCAGGAGTAGAACTACCCTGCCAGGATTGCCTGGTTCTCTTTACAGAGATCTCCAAGCTGCCATGTTAAAGCCAGGTCATAGATCTCCGCTGGTGTGAAGTCTGCCTATTGAGAAGACAACACTATTGTCTTTTTTGCCTGCTACCTACAAAAGTGAGGCAACGTTTTGCCAGTGGAGCTAGAATGAGAATCTAGAACTTGTTAAACAGTGCATATCTCTGCTTATTCGCATGGATTTACGTGGAATCTGAACTTCTGAATTTTAAATTAATATTTATGGCACAATTCAATACACATTTAGTCATGTAAAGAATCTGATTGAAAGATGTGGTTTGCACATAAGCCCCACCAGAAACTCATTTACTAACAGAATCCAACCCTAAGTAAAATAAACAGCTTTGCTTTCTACTGACATTTTATAACCACCTTAAGGGAAAGGTGGAGAGGGGCATTGGGTTTCCATGTGGATTTAATTCAAGAACTTCCCGAGAAAGTGCTTGAAGGCAATACAGTAGTGAGCCAATGTTCTTCTGTTAAGTCACAAAAAAAAATAGACTGTACCAAATAGAGGGGATCAACCCCAGCTGCAAAGAGGAAATTTAGAATTATCATCATACCAGTATCAGAAGGTCCTTTATGTTTATAGCTTCATAAAAGTTCACAGTTAGAGTATGTGCTGCCAACTAATAAAAAAGTAATGAAAAATTTTGCAGATTTTTTGTGTAGACAGCAGTTACCTAATCCCTAAATCCTGATGAATTCATATATTCAAAATATTTAAAAGGCCAAATACACCCAAGAATTTATTTGTGATCCCTTTAAAGGCATAAGTCTCAACCCATTAATAGATAAGAAACAACTATATTGTTTGGCTGTACATCAATATGAGTTTGAAATAAATTCTGATTCCTTTATTGCCCAAATATTTGAAAAGCCATAATTAAGCAATGACACTCCAGGGTGAATGTCATTAGGTAGTACTGAAGGCCTCGTCCTTTTAATGCCCCTTGATGTGTGCGATTACCCAAAAACCCCTGGCTTCCGTGTCTTTTGTGATTATAAAGGAGGTCTCTTTTACATTTATTTTTAAAATGAATTTGAACAAGACAGCTTTTGTATTTACTGTACTAAGCACTTCCATCCATTTAGGGAAAAATAGTTACTATTTGAAGGGTGAAAGGAAGCACATGAAAAGCAATTGAAAATATTTTTGCCTCTATTTTTGGTGCTGAGTTCCCCGCCACGGGTATTTTTAATACAGAAGTGCAGACACCTTCTGTGTTTCATAAGTTTCTCCCCGTCTCCCTTCCTGTTCACATCACTCTCTGAGCCCTGCACCATCACCTGGCCTGGTCTGTCTAGTACGCTTTAGTTTAGCCTCAAACTGATTGCCCTTAACCTTTATTTTTCATTAGAGAGTGCAAAGCAGGAGGCAGTGGGGTAGGAGGAGAATTAAAATTGGAGGTGTTTCAAGCGTCTGTACTACATTATGCCACTATATGAAAAAGTCATATAGTTTGAAATGAAAGGTGAAGCATGGTGCTTGTGATCTGGCATTGAAATTCATTGCTATGTAGAGCTCATAAACATCTGTATATAAATGTTGCTGCTATTATTTATGAATAATAATTGCATGATAATGCTTCCTCTTCAGTTAATTATTTGTGTGGAGGCCTAAAGAACATTGAGCTGCTATTATTATTTATAAAATCTGTACGTTTATTGAGTGTAGGTAAAACATTTTACCTACGTTATCTCAGTTAATCTTCACAATAACTACTACACACACATATACACATACATATGTATTTATACATATAAAATGAGTTACATAGCAGGTAACTTATCTCAAGTCACAGAACTAGTGAGTACTGAAGAGAGATCTTTCCCAGATCAGTCAGATCAAAAGCCCAATATCTTAACTAGTTCACTCCATAAATCCTTGCCATCCCTAGACCCATGTTAAATAAGTAAATCAAGAGTAGCCTTTTACAGCTAAAGAAATCAAGACTGAAAGAAAACAATTAACATATAAATGTCACATAGTTATCCAGCAGTGGGCCAGGGAATGGAAAGCAGACATTTCTGAATATGGCTCATGGCCTTGACTGCAAAACCATGCAGTCTGAACTCTTTTGATGATGATCCTTTCTTTGGGAGTGGTTATTAACATTGGAAAGCTTGAACGACCATGATGGAAGTCTAGATTAGCACCAATTGCATTTTTTTATTAACAAAAATATAAGCTTACCCATAAGAGCTACTGCCTGGGAGGTATGAAAGAAATATCCAGACAGAGGATCAAAATAAAAGAAACCCAATTTAAAAGCCCTCCTTTTACCATAAATTTAGTGCACTAGAGGTCAAATCAGACCTTTGTGTGCAAATGAAGTAGAGTATATCTCTTGTTTAACACAGATGTTTTACTCTCCTCTGACCACCACTTCTTTTTGGTAACAGGATTCTGTTATATATAAAATGAAAATGCTACCAGCTTGGAGTTTTAGCAAATTTCCAGGGCTTCTGTACAGTTTTTTTCCAGTGAGCACATGAATCAAGTAGAAACAGAGAAAACCACACACACACACACACACACACACACGCACGCACTCCAAAAAAGACAAAACACAAAAAGCTATCCAGGACACCCCTTCTGGTCCCCACCCTGCTGTTTGCATCCTGTCCTGCTGAGATAGATTTCAAGAGGGCAAACCACCTAAGTACCCTTCGACTTGCCCATTGTTCTGATTTTGCAGGCATATCATTTTTCACCTGAGCACAGTTGCCAAGTGCCGGCAAGATGCCCTGGTAAAAAACCCACACCTCGCAGTCTGCAGCCGCCCTGCCTGTCCCCTTAGTCCCAGCCATTCGATCATCCTGCATGGAACTGCCTGGAGCTGTTTGTTGAACTGCTTCACGTTACTCTTTGACTGAGAGAGAGACAAATGTTCCATATTATCTTTAATTTCCATAAAATTGTTTTAATCTTTGCTTTATAATAAATGTATAACGGTGCCCTCGGGGGATCTCTGTTTTGTATTATAGGTGTCTCCACTGGAGTTATGTGTGAGATAGAACTGTTCGGCATTTGCCTTTCACCCAAAGGACTCGAAAGAGACTTGGAAACAAAAGATTCCTCTGGGAATCATCCATAAGCATAAAACGGAAAATTTCCTTTCCCCCAATATACCTCATTCAGCCTCCCATGATTATTAACCAGATCAGATCAGCAACATAAGTAGTAGGAACTGAAAGGGATTTGCCTTGTTTCTGACCGCACCAACTTTGGGTGTAATATTTATATATACGCGTATCTATATATATATTATAAATACATAATATATAAAAGCATAGTCATAAAATATATTTAATTAAAGAAACGGAAAGCCTCCACCAACCTGTCAGTTTTAAAATTTTCAGCTCCAGTGGCTCCTTAATATACCAGCTTGATGAAAAAGGAGAAGGGGAGGGGGTGAGAATGGGGAAGGTCCCATGAATACATTTTTTGACATTTTGTTTATTATCATTTTATCTAGGCTAGTGGTAAATGGATGGACTTGTCAGCAGAAATCTCTTGGTGAAGTAAATAAAGAATCTTAATAGGCAGGGAGGATAGAACTAACGGCAAATTGCTCACAAAGAGATCTAATTTATTGGTTTCTTTTTCACTGAGATTCTGTTCTGGATTCTGGCTTTGCCAGAAGAAACAGCTGAGTGATGACATGGATCCATACGCAGAGAAAGTGCTCTATCTGGTAGAAAAGGAGAAAATGCGGAAAGATTCTCTCTGTGGCCTTACCACAGCTTCTTTTGAAAGTTAGCTAGCTGCCTTATTACTGCCATGGCATCTCTATGTAAAGCTGAAGCCTGGAAGGTTGCCTCTGTTTTTATTTTCTGGTCTCTGTTAATAAGCCTATGCTGTATTCATGGAAGAAAAATATTAAATGTGGCCACACCAGTTATAATATTATGGCTATTTGGGTTTAAGTATAATAAAGATACCAAAAAGGGCTCCTCAGTTATTAATATTTTTTCAGGTTAAAAAGCAGCAATAAATCATAAAGAGCATTTCCAAGCAGTAGCACTTTTATAGAAAATTGCTTGCTATTTAAACAAAATATTTGCTCTTCATCTCAGGAAAATATGTGGATGCTTCTGAACAAGGAGCTATTTTACCTACCCTCTGCCTCCTATAATTAGCCCCATCCTACTTTAAAAAAAATTTTTTTTTATTTGCTTCCCTGGATCACAGGAAAATGGGGCTCAAGTTTGCTTTGGCCAAATGAGCAGTTTCTTCATTAGTAGCCTATGTTTTTCCAAAGGTAAGGTTCTGAATTTAAATGGTTGTTTTTTCTGTATCCTTCCTTCTGAGAGGGCTGGAGACCTCTGTGTGGCTCTCTTCTGGGCAGGAATGACTAAGATCAATAGACAGGAAGTTTTGATCGAGTAGACATGGGTAGCGTTTTTTCTTCACCACTTTTGAGTATAGAATTTGTTTCACTTATGCATGTAGGAAAATACCTCTCCGGCAAACCCTGAGCCCAAAGGTCTGCTCAGGATGGGGCCGTTTATCTCCAAAAGTTGGATTATTTACATATTTGGGCAGAGGTTGAAAGGAGATGGTCACACAGATATTAATCTACTTTTCTCCACTTTTGGATTACACTTTCATGTTAACAGGAAGTAAAGGATATTTTGGGCTCTTGTGTAGTGCTCATATGACCTTCCCCGCTTCAGTATAGTCTCTTAAAGAAGCCAACAAATTTGACTGACTAGATCTCACTGATCATATGGCTCATGATAGTGTATTGTTTATTCACTTACACTGGAAAGAAAACGTATTGTGAATATCTGTTTAAATATTTTGTTTGGCCAAAAGTAACTCTGTAATGGCATATGGGATCAATCCAGAGGTGAAAAACAAACTAACCCAGCATAGTCTAGGTGGATTGCAGTGCCAATTTCATATTCTAAGTTAAACATGTTTTTTTTCTCTCTTGAAAATAAGTTCCTAAAAAGAGTTCCTAACATTCTAAGAAATGATTGTAAATCTACCAAGTTAATTTATGAACCAATAAAGTCCTGTCAAGTCTCCTTCTCATCTTCTGGAAAACAGGTCTGCAGTGAGGGAAAAAAAGACCAGCTAGTTACTAAGGAAATATATTCTTGCTTCTTGTATATTCCTCTTAAGCCTTACTTCGGAGTCAGCTTCTGTGCACTATGGAATATGGAAATCCTTCCAAACACAGAAAGTATTTGGGGCGATAATGGTCTGCATTGTTAGACAGTAAGGCTTTAAGGAAATTAACAATAAATGCATCATTATTATATCCAAACTGCCATCAGATTAAATTCAAAACTCTAAATGAAAAGCCGAGGCATTCAGTTCCTTAGACACATAACATAAAATCAAGGCTGTTATGAGGAAACAGTATTTAAGATGTCTCCCTCCCTTTTCTCCTCAGTAAACACCTTGTAAATTTGTCTGAAAATTTCAAATTTTGCATTAATTGAGACTCCTTTCCTGTTCAGTTGAGTTTTGGTGTGAAAATACATCAAATCATAACATACAGAAAGCTGCTCTCTCAAGCCACATTTCATAACATGATTTCATCAGATGGTCTTAATTTTCTGCATGACATTATCTTTTCAAGCTGACATAAGACTGGGCTGTGATATTTGCATACTCAAGACAGAACCATGTAGCTTAACTATGTTTCTGCTTGTGTGGGACTTTGGGGCATTTTTACTTTGAGGAATCAAACAAATAAACCTTCCAAAAAAAATTTCCTCTACTTTTTGAATGACTTTGTTCTTGCCTTTTAATGAAAGAGACACTCTCAAGCTATTTTAAATGATGCTGTAGTACGCAAATCAGTTGTCTCAATATATGTGAGATGTACATATCCTTTCTCTTGAAGGTCTCTGAAGCCCAGACCAATTAGTCAAGGAGTCAAGGCTATTTTAGTTGACTAGTATCCATATAATTGTAAATGTGCAAAAAAATAGCTGTTTTTATGGATGGAAAGGCTTAATATTGTAAATCTTAAAATCCAGACAAAATTTGTTACTGACTTTGGAGTTAGAAGACTTAGCCACTGGCTTTACTGCTTGGCAGCTCTGACTGAGCTAGGCAATCACTCACTATGTCAAGGTCATTTAATTAGTCAATGCCAATATCTCTGTCATGTCAGTGACAATAGCATTGTCATGACAATGACCGTGTCAATGTCAGAGTCTTCTAACATGTATATTCACTTTTCACTATACATATATTTATTGAATTGTTCATTATATGCTAGGTGCTGTTTTAAGCACTATAAATTTGAAAATATTTATTAATTTGTTTGGAAATACAGAAGTTTAGGATGAGAAGGGAACCTGAGAGAGAAATCCAATCTATTCTAGAATGAGGGAAGTGAGATCATGTTGGTACAATGACCCATTTAGAACATGATGCAGTTAGAGGTGACAGGTGTGATGGTTGATCATATATGTTCACTTGATTGGACCATGGGAGGCCTAGATATCTGGTTTTATGTTATTTCTAGGTGTGTCTTGAGGGTGTTCTGGAAAAGATTAACATATGGATTGGTAGACTGAGTAAAGGAGATTGCCCTTCCCAGTATGTGTGAGTATTTGTTGAGGGCCTGAATAGAATAAAAAGTCTGGGGAAGGTTGTGATTGCTCTCTGCCTTATTGTTTGAGCTGGGAGATCAATCCTCTCCTGTGCTTGGTAGTCCTGGTTCTCAGGCCTTCAGACTTGGACTGGCATATACACCACTGGTTCTCTAGCTCCCAGGCCTTTGGACTGACTGTAATGCCACCAAAATAAAAACTTTGTCATCATCATTGACTTTTCTCTTCCCCATACCACACATCAAATTCATCATCAACTCCTTTTAGGTCTACCTTCAGAACGTATCCAGAGTCTGAGCATTTCACACCATTGCTCTCATTTCCCCTTTAGTCCAAACCTCCACCATCTCCTGCTTAGATTATTACAAAACCCTCCTAACTAGTGTCCCTGCTTTCTTGTTTTTCTCCTGTAGGTTATTCTCAACTCAAAGACTAGGTGATCCTTTTAAAATTTCGCACCACTTCTTATTCACAACCCTCCCGTGACTTCCACCTCACTCAATGCCAGACCTATCTCCTCACCAGTGGCAATGACCTTTTTGGTTTTGCCCCAGCTCCTTTCTGATATTCTTCTTCTACACCCACATTTGCCTCCTGTGGTTGCTCCTGAATACCACTACATGCTCCCTTCTTGGGGCCTTTGTGGTGTTCCTTCTGCCTGAAACACTCCTCCTCTTCCTTTAGGTCACTGCTTAAATGACCAAAGAGGCCTGCCCTGAAGTCTGCATAGAAAGTAGCAACCTCATCAACTCTATCTCTTTCTATCTCTTTATATTGCTTTAATTTTCTTTGTGATCACAAGAATTATGCTGCTTTTTTATGTGTGGGGAGTGTCTATTTTCTATTCCCTCAACTAGAACATGCTTCTGAGGTACTAGAGACTTGATATTATTCGTTGCCTGCACATAGTAGTCACGCAGTACACCAGCAGCAAATTAATATTCACAGGATGCCAAAACAATGCTAGGTCTATTCTCTGCGTTACCTAATGAGTCCTCACCACCCTATAAGGTAGGTTCTAGAGTATCCTCATTTTACAACTGGAAAGCAGAAGTTCAGAGAAGCTTGTAACTTACAGTTAGTAAGTGGCAGAACCAGGATTTGACTCCAAGTATATCTCACTCCAAAGCTCAAGCCCTTAACCCCACCTTTTTATTGCCTTTCAATAAACATTGAAAGAATAATTGATCTATTTATGGAAAAACAAAAGCATAATTAGATTTTTGTCGCTCCCCAGGACTTTCACAGTTTAATTTCATTTGCATTGGATGCCCAATGGGACTCTTGTTTCCTCCTTTTTTCTGATGTTTAGAATGAAATTTCTCAAGCCTCAAGAATCCTCTGAAAGCAGCCTTCTGAAATGAGTCTTCTCCCTTTCTCCAACCCTGTCCCCACTATACTCCTAGAGGATTGGCTTTATAATAGTTTGTATATTCTCTCAGCACCTTTTAAAGAAGAATGCAATATAACTGATCTAATGGGCAAGGGTGGAGGTAACAGAGGCATACTTGTAGGATTGCCTGTTTTCTTCAGATTTTCACTCTGTAATTTAGATGGTTGCTTAGCATTTCTTGTGAGAAACTTGAGGGGAATTGGAAGCAAGGTTGAAGAATCTACTTCCCAGGGAGGTTTACAAATAGAATCGATAAACTATGCAAATTAGCATGTGATCTGGACTTCAAAGAAATTAGGCTGGATTTATTTAATATATGCTTTCATGAAAATAGAAAGTTTGAATTCTATTGAACTTATATACATATTTTCTGTGATTGGTACCTTTTGGAGGAAATTTTGAAGAAATCTGGCATCCATGAACTTAAATCTTCAGAATGAAATAGGAAATTTGATGATCCAAACTTCTGTGTGTGTTTGAATATGCTTATATATGTAGCCTGTATTTTAAGGGCTGGTTTATCTGAGTCAACCCAACAGGACTGCTCCCTGTCACACCTTTCATTCTTTAAGACTTGCTATTGTTTGGTAACAAATATAGGCTGCTCCTTATCAGAAAACCAGACTAGTGAATGTGGTTGGATTCACCCAGTTTTGGCATCTTAACAATATCTAAATTAATTTTTAACTCAAGGCTTTAAAGAGACAACAAAGAGTTAAGAGTTGACAAATACCATGAAGAAACTATAGATTTACTGAATCTTCAACTTAAGTAGAGCAAATTCTATAGAAGAGTAAGGATATAGCTCCTAGGTGCCTATGACCTTGTCTAACCAGCTTCTATAGTATCAGGTGTTCGGATGGTCAGTGGGTGCAGATGCAATGGTTTTCCCTGCCCCAGTCTCACTGCTCAGCCTCTGCTTCTGCAGGGTTGACTTGCTCACTTCATTACTGGTTCACATTGGAATGGTTGATAGGTTACTATGAGGAAGTCCATATTCTAAGTGGTTCACATAAGTATCAGCTAACTGGAGACCCTTTGAGGTAGGAGTTTTCATTCTCTCTGGCACAGAATGGTCACTCAGAAAATACTGAAGCACAGAGAGACTAGGTAGTTTGTCCAAGGTCACTCAGCTAGGAAGTGGCTGGGCCTCATTAAAACCCATGCAGTCTGGCTCCAGAGCCTAGGTTCATCACCACTATGCAATACTACCCCTGTGAATTGCAGACGACTCTGCTCATTAGCCAGCAGCTAGCTGGTGCCTGTGAGGTCATTAAAGTATACAATTTCTGCTACAGCTAAGAGTTCATCAACTGCTCTCAATGCTGAAGTGTCATTTAGAAGGAGGTTCTGGAGTCTAGATACATGGTTTCGAGCAATAACTCTGCCACGAGTTAGTGGCATGACACAGCAAGTTATTCCCTCTTGACTCTTCAGTTTCCTCAACTATAAAATGAGGGGGATGGGCACTAGAAGAGTTTAAGATCCCTTTCAGCTGTAACATTTTATGAGTCTGCTTCCTCTATTATATGTTCCTATTTCTCTCGCCTTTTAAAAGTTACAGCAATTGGCGCTTGTACCAATCTTTGCACTACAAAAGTTATAGATATTATTTTGCAGTGACATTGAAGTGACTGCCTGTGTCACTGTCCGTGACTACTTACTTCCAGGGACTCAATGTCTAGAATGAGAGACAAACAGAAACACTGATGCCCTAGTGCCATGAGAGGAATAGCACATCCTTCCTGCCCAAGGATGATTTATACGGGGAGAAGTCAAGTAAAGGAAATTCGCTTATTATGCAGACCAAATTTTCATAGGCAATAGTGACAAAGAACAATTACAATTTCATATAAAAATGAATCTAAAATATATGAAAATAAGTGTGCTTTTTTCCTTATAATAACAGAGTTTTTAATATGTTCCCAAATAGTTTTAATTCTTAAAATGAAGAATGAATCAAATATTGACTTTAGGAAGTTACTTTCTCTGACAAATTTTATGATGACCTGATTGAATAACTTTTATTTCAAAAATTTACCTACTATGTGATCCTAAAAAATAACATTTTTTGCAAGATTCAGGACACTTCCTCAATCCCACAGCCCTCTATTAATCCTTAAATGCTAAAATCATTCTTACTTGAAGTTTAATTTATTCTTCTTATCCATTTTCTCTTCTTTGTTAACTGGTTTGAGTTTACAAGATTTTCATTTTCATTGATTTTGCAGGTTATTCAGAGCTAACCAACGTCATCGCCGTCACCCTTGTTTTTTCAAGATTTTCTGTTTTACGCCACAGTGTATTTATTGTGTTTGCATTCTGTGGTACAGTGTTTGACCATCTCTGAAATATTGACGGTTGGAAGCTTTGGCTTTCTGGAAGAGAGAGATCCTGGGGCCAAACTTGGTAAGGATATTTGCGTGAGGATTAATTTTAAGTGTTCACTGCATTTGAGAATATTTTCACGTTATGTCAACTTTTGCTTTCCTATGCAACCTCAGAACTGCAAGTGCTCAAACATGAATACTAGCTGTTATAATACAGAAATGGTGGCAACCATACTTAATTAGATTACTAACATACACATCGCACTGATCTGCATTACTCAAACACTTAACTATACTACACCTATTCACAAGGCTGGCTTCTCTTTTATTAACTAAGTAATGATTCAATTTAATGGTTACATGCCTGTATGTCCACCTTTCTTGAACTAAAGAAATATTTTAAAGGCCAGGCGTGGTGGCTCATGCCTGTAATCCCAGCACTTTGGGAGGCCGAGGCAGGCGGATCATGAGGTCAAGAGATCGAGACCATCCTGGTCAACATGGTGAAACCCCATCTTTACTAAATATAAAAGTTAGCTGGGTTTAGTGGCATGCATCTGTAGTCCCAGCTACTCGAGAGGCTGAGGCAGGAGAATTGCTTGATCCTAGGAGGCGGAGGTTGCAGTGAGCCGAGATTGCCCCACTGCACTCCAGCCTGGTACCTGGCAATAGAGTGAGACTCTGTCTCAAAAAAAAAAAAAAAAAAAAAAGAAAGATTTTAAATCTTAGATGTCCCTTTCTGCAGAGAAAATTTCAGAGATCATCACCATCAGCCTAAAAATGTCTCAACCATTCCTTTTATATATTTGAATAAAGAGTAATTATTTAAAATAAATTATAATATTAGGTATATTTTATAAAATAATTATATGATGCACATTTCTTTCTTTTAAGGGATGGGTATTCCTTTATTATCTTAGTAACATCATTGTCAACTATCATCTTGTCACTATTGCCTATGAAAACTTGGTCTCTATATTAAGAGAATTTTTTTACATGACTTCTCCCTGTATAAATCAACCTTGGGCAGGAAGGTTGTGCTATTCCTCTCGAGGAACTAAAGCATCATTGTTTTTGTTTTTGTTGCTTGTGGTACAATCAGAGTAGGAGAAGAATGGTGAATGAGCAGAAGGCAAATTCATATCTGGCATTTACACTGTTACTACATTTTTAGATTCCCATGCCAACTAGTTGAAGGGTAGTTTCAGCCAATGGAAAAGTATTGGAAGCAGCCTGAAGGATGGAAAGAAGAGACAAGGGGAGATGTCAGGATGTCTCTCTTGATACCTGTTGAGGTGGCATCTGTGACTGTAGTTGTATTTCCTTCACTGCTCTAGCTCCTACCTGACAGACTTCCCTCCCTGCCTCCAGCTTCTACTGGGCAGCATCCTTCATGGTTCTAACCACAAATGGTTTTTGCTTAAGTCTGGTAGCATCAGCTTCTCCTGTTTTCCCTGGCCCTCAGGGTTGTCATGGCTTCCTTATATTGCCAATTTACAGGTGCTACACTGTCCCCTTTATGGCTTCTCAGCTTTCCCATCATCTATATAACCACTTTCTTGCATTAAATTTTCTCTATTCAAGCTACCTCAGTGGTTTTGCTTTTCTTGAACTTAGTCCCTGACTAATGTGATAGGCATGCAATTAGGAACTAGTGAACCATTAGAGTCTAATGGTTCTGCTTCAAGATCACTTCCTGAAAATTTCCTATTTGAGTTGTGCTGAATCCTTTGAATAATTTGTATAGCTGCTCAAATACACATGTGTCAGTGAAGAACTTTCAGTGAAATGGGAATTATCTTTGGCATGTATGGTACAAGATCCAAATGTATTTATTAAGGCCAAGAGTCAGTTCTTAATTTCTCTAGGAAATATACTATCACTTCCTATGTTGTGCCATTCTTTCAATCTATTATTATAGCACCTATTGTATTGTTGTATTAGTCCATTCTTACACTGCTATGAAGATACTACCCAAGACTGGATAATTTATAAACAAAAGGAGTTTAATTGACTCACAGTTCTACATGGCTGCAGAGGCCTCAGGAAACTTACAATCATAGTGGAAGAGAAAGGGAAGCAAGGACCTTCTTCACCAGACAGCAAGAGAGAGAAGAATGAGCGAAGGAGGAACTAGCCAAACACTTAGAAAACCATCAGATCTCAGGAGAACTCACTATCACGAGAACAGCATGTGGAAAACCGCCCCCATGATCCAATCACCTCCCCCCAGGTTCCTCCCTCAACACCTGGGGATTACAACTCAAGATGATATTTGGGTGGGGACACAAAGCCTAACCATATCTTCTGTACTGTAGCAGCATGCTCTAACCTTAGCACTGGCAATTTTGGGGGCTAGACAATTGTTTGTTGAAGTAGGAGAGAGGGGACTGTACCATGCATTGTGGGGTGTTTAACAGCATCCCTGACCTCTGTCCACTAGATATAAGTAGCATCGCCCCTACTCAGTTGTAATAGCCAAATATATCTCCAGATATGTCCTCCAGAGTAGAGAAAAGCAAAGCAGCCCCTAGTTAAGAACAGCTATACTATAGTTACTGCATACAGATAGATTTCTTGTCTAGATTATAAGTTCCTTCATGAAATAGTCATAAGCTGAACATAGTCTTGATTTGAATATAGTAAGCACTCAAAGCCTTAATCAATGCATGCATGAATTGATCATTTAGAATATTAATAGTCATATAGGCTAATTATATCATATTAGCTTTTCTCACAGAAGTTAAAAGGAAAATAAAATGGCCACCATTATCTATATTCCTAAGGTAAAAATGAGGAACCTTAAAGGCAATTTTTATTAGTGTTTCAATTAAATTAGTTTCAGGTAGAATGGTGTAATAATGAGCATATTGTTCACATAATGAATGTTTTAAATCATATTCAGGATGGTCACAAAAGTTGTTCTGACGTGAACCTTAAAACAACCTCAGTGGTATATAAAAATCATTATCACTGCTCTAAAATGAATATAAAAAGGCCCAGAGAGGTTAGTGACCTTCCCAAGCTCACATAATGTGTGAGTAAAATAGTCAGGCTTAGGTCCAGTCTTCTGCCTTCCACCTTGCTCCCTTAAGGGTTCTCAAAATGCAAAGCTGTCTGGGCTCCTGTCCTCCAGAAGCCCTCCCCTCCCTGAGCTTGCAGGACGCCACCGTGCTGTGGCCCTCTGTCATCTTCTCTGCCCTCTCAGATGCCATCTTTGCTGCCATCTCTACCTGGGCCTGCCCACTCATCTCTCTACTCCTCAGTCCCCTGACTTTGGCCTACTTCTCTTCTGACAACACATGCTTCTTCTAGTACTCTTATGTCAACCACTAAAATTATGTCTCCCTAGCACATGAACTCTGTGGCCAGATGGCCTGACTTCAAACCATCACTTAGTTTGCTACCTTGGAGAGTTACATATCTCTTTGTGCATCAGATCTTCACCTATAAAATGATGATTGAGGCTGCGTGCAGTGACTCCTGCCTGTAATCCTAACCTTTGTGGAGGCCAAGGTGGGAGGATCATTTGTGCCTGAGAGGTTGAGGCTGCAGTGAGGGGTGATTGTGCCACTGCACTCAGCCTAGATGACAGAGCAAGACCCTGTTTCAAAAAAAAAAAAAAAAAAGATGATTGAAAACAGTCCCTACTTCATGGGGGGAGTGGGGAATTATAAAGAATAAAATAGCGTAATTCATATATAGAGCTTAGAAAAGTTCCCAGTGCATTGTAAGGTCTGAATAAATATATAAATATTAATATATACTAACAAATTATATACCCCTCATATCCCTTGATTGTCTCTCTCCCGGACTCCAAATTCTGAATAGGAGAATGGGAGAGGTCCATGGGCCAGTGAGAATGCTAATGGAGAAACAGATACCAGGAGACAGACAAGAAAATGAGAAACAAAAAGCTCCAAAGGCTTTTTCACTGACTCACCAAGAGGCAGACAGCCTCCCTTCCTCTGTTTGCTTCTGTACCTAACATTGCTGCTATTGCTGTACTTACCCTCCTCTATTGGAATTTGTGTTTAGAGGTCTGCCTTTCCTTACTAGAATGGGAGACCTTTAATTCAATTAATAGGTCATATTCATCCTTCTATCCTTGGCACCTAGCAAAGTGCCTGATGTGCTGTTAGTACTTAATAAATCTCTGTGAATGAAATAATGAATGACCTGGTGAATGCATACGGACAGCTTTTAGAAATGCATTTTCTAGGTAAAGCAAGTAATGCACTACCTGACCAGGCTTGGATCACTGCTTGTCATTGTTGGAATTCTGCAGAGATGCTAGGAAGACCACTCAACAACAAGTTCTCTCCCTTTTAGAAACACTCATACATTATCTACTGCTTTATAGCTTTAACAAAACTGTAGCCTGGGTCACCATCTCTTGATCTCCAACTCTCAGAAACTTTTTTTAAAATTTCAGTACTTCTGTTTTACACCAGTTTTCTTTCTCTGCTCCTAATGTCTCCTAGGATTTCACAACTGTGCTGTAATGTCTTGCCTCACAGTGGCATGAAAGCATTTGTAATGGTACCAGCTAAGCGCAGTAGTACCCAGAGGCAGGAGGGTGGACGCGGATGCCCTCAGAGTTCCTTTTAGCAGTAGCGTCCCTGATGTGGAGCCTGACAGCAGGACAGCAGGAGCATGTGCTCCACTTTTGTTGACCAAAATCTAGTTGTTAAGATCATTTCTAAACACAGATGGTAGAGAGAAAGAAGGTCCCATGTAATGTACTTGTGGATGACACACAAAGTGATGGAAAATTGAAGAAAAAATTTTTGTTTGTGCCCTAACAGGATGAGAAACAAGGAAAGAAGGCAAGAAAGGGGGCCCAGCAATGATATTTCAGTCAATTTTGTCTATGAATAAACAATTCCACTTTTAATAGAAAGAGGTTTCTTTTTATGTTAGCCAGCTAAAGTACACATACTCTGCTGTAAAGTCACTTTTAAAGCATGTTTAAGGGGTTAGAAGGGTCTAGAAGAAGCATTTATAACTGGCTGTCTCATACATTTAAGTCCTGCTAGCATCACAATCCTCCAAACCCTTCTTTTTCCCAACCCAAGGAAAGAGCAAATTTTCACTGGTCCAGATTAGTGCTGAGTGATGACTTTTTTGGCATCCACACCAGAGTCAGTTCAGTCTACCAGTTCAATTTCAGGTTCACAGATCCGGGGGTGATGTTTTGGCTACTGACTTAAATGTGTTAATTTTTTAACACTCACCAGGTCGCCTTTTGAAGTTAACACCCTTTTAAGAAAAGTAAGGAAAATTCACACCTCTTCAAAGCAACTGTTTTCAGAAGACTTACAAGAGTGTAGTGTATGTTGATTCATGTTGAAGCTCATCTGTTGAAAAAGCATAAAAAGTTTGCTCTGGGAATTTTTGTTTTTAAAGATCACAAATATAAAGAATGAGTTTGTTCATTTTTTAACAAATATTTATTAAAGGCACAGCATAAGATGTCCCTGTGCTGGAAATAGTGAGGATGTAATTACTTCTATCCTCAAAGAACCTGAGGTCTAAAGAGCGTCCTTGCACTTTTACATGCATGTTCTGTCTTCTCTACCACATTCCTGCAGGCAGATTCCTCTTAAACTCTTTTGTTTTATTTATTTATTTTTATAATTTCTAGCCTTATTTTAGAGCCTTATTTAAAGGACAGCCTTAATAACATCTGCTGATTGTCACACCGAAGTTTTGGAAAGTCAAGGAAATTTGTTTTCCATCCTTACCCTCTTACTCATTCTAGTCAATAAGTCAGAAAATATCATGCAGGCCCAAAAACACATGAAAAGGTGCTCAACATCATGAATCATTAAGAAAATGCAAATCAAAATCACAATGAAATACTATTTTGCACCCATTAAAATGGCTACTGTCAAAAATAAATACAAAGACAACAGAAAATAAGTATTGGTGAGGCTGTGGAGAAATTGGAACCTTTGTGATCTATTGGTGAGAATGTTAAAATGGTGCAGCTTCTATGGAAAACACTATGGCAATTCCTTAATAAATTAAAAATAGAATTACTATATGATTCAGCAACTCCACTTCTGGGTATATACCCAAAAGAGTTGAAAGCAAGTTCTCACAGATACTTTTGTACACCCACAATAATAGCAGTAATAGGCTGGTCACAGTGGTTCGTACCTGTAATCCCAGCACTTTGGGAGGCCAAGGTGGGCGGATCACTTGAGGTCAGGAGTTTATGAGACCAGCCTGGCCAACATGGCAAAACTCTGTCTCTACTAAAAATAAAAATTAGTTGGGCATGGTGGTGCATGCCTGTAATCCCAGCTACTCAGAAGGCTGAGATAAGAGAATCTCTTGAACCTAAGAGGGGGAGGTTATAGTGAGCTGAGATCACATCACTGCACTCCAGCCTGGGTGACAGAGCAAGACTCTGTCTCAAAACAAAAAGAAAAAAGAAAAAAAAAAATAGCAGCAGTATTCACAATCCTAGCAAAAGGTAGAAGCAACCCAGGTGTCCATTGACAGATGAACGGATAAACAAAATGTGATATATACCTACAATGAAATATTATTCAGCCTTAAGAAGGAAGGAAATTCTGAGACATGCTGCACATGGATGAAACTTGAGGACATTGTACCAAGTGAAATAAGCCAGTCACAAAATAAAAAACAAGTATAATATAACTCATCTTATCTAAGGTATCCAGAGTAGTCCAATTCATAGAGACAGAGAGTAAAAAGGTGATTGCCAGGGTCTGGGAGAAGAGAGAAATGGAGAGTTGTTTAATGAATCTAGAGTTTCCATTTTGCAAGATGAAGAGTTTTGAAGATTGGTGCACAACAATGTGAACCTACTTAACAGTACTGAATCATACACTTAAATATGGTTAAGATGGCAAATGCTGCGATATGTATTTTATCACAATTTTAACAAGATATCATTTAAAATAAGGAATAAAGCAGTTATGTAGGCAAAAGGCAGAAAGGTGTCCTAATTCCCTCTGGATTCTTAAATATGAATGATGTAGGTCACAAATAAAATATCTCTCCGGTGTTTATGAGCCACAATATTGGAATTGTATCAATTTCAGGGTCCATTAACTTTTGATAACCAGGGTGGTTAGTGACATACAGTGAATTCTTTGTGTGCAGGTGTGAGCACATCCAGGCCCCGCCCCACCACGTGCACCTTAAACATACAGATGCTTAAAGGAAGCCAAGGCACGTGTTAAATACTAAGGGGGCAGTTTGCTCTTTTAGAGCAAAGAGCTGGGAATTAATGTGATTTAAATGCAGCATGACAAATATTTACTAGTAAAATGTTCGTTTTATCAGTAACACATCTAAAATGAGGCCTTGAGAAACGCAGCTTTGTGTTTCTTTTATTTCTCCTTCCATTGTGCATTTCTCAATGTCTTCTCAATTAGTCATGTGAGTGCAGTTTTATAATTCTGACATGAAAATTATGATGGTCAACCATATAGCTAGGCATTTGGAGATTATATGCTGTTAGGAAAGAACTTTTTTCCCCTTTCTTTTCCTTTTCTAAAGGAAAAAATCCCTAAACGCTATGATTAAATGTTTTGTGTCTGTACTGTCTGCAGTCAGAAGATGTGAAATTAAGGAGAGCTATAAAATATAAAGACTCGAGACCTGCATATGATTATCCATATTAAAATGAAGTGAATTTACTTTATGTTGCTCACTGCAGGTTTTTCACTTGCAAAAGAGGACTTTCCCCTTGTGGTCTAAATGCCTGGGAAGACTTGGTAACTCCTGGCTGGTTTTAGTTCCTTTTCTCCTTTCCAAATGTTTAATTTAGCGGCATTAAGGTAATGAATGAAAAATGAGCTAACTGGATTGGTTTCTAGTATTATCTGTCAACTGAAGAAGCAAGGCAGAAGTTCAAAATATCTGGATATTTTGGATAAAATCTTTTTTGATTGAAAGTTGAAAAAAAAACAGATTTTCATGAAAAACATTGTGGTTTGGTTCTTGAAAAGAAAATATGATTGTGTTTGTGTGAGTGTGTATATATATATATATATATATGTACCCATATATATATGTGTGTGTGTGTATGTTTACAAAAATATATATAATCTTCTCTCCCATCAATGGAAATTGAGATTAAACATTGACATCTTATACCTCACAAGTTGCAGATGTTTTTCATGAACCACTATCAGCCATCTCAGTACCTTTGTGTTTCTTCAAACCCATACCCAACCAATTCCCAAGCAGTCACCATCCCATGTGGGCTTTTTTTGTTCATTACTATCTTCCTACTTTAAATTTTTAATTATTTTTCAACTCAGAGTAGTGCACTCATATTTCTGACTCTAGGATTTTTCTAGCCGACATATACCTTTTACTGGAGAAAAGTGTTCTTCATTCAATCATCTGGCTTTGACCACACCATTCTCTGGCTCATAAACTTCCAGCGGTCTGCATACTCTTCTATATTTCATTCTGCTCCTTGGTTTGTGCTTGCAGTCCACCACAATCTGAACCCAGATGGTCTTTTCAGCCTTATCTCCCATTATCTCTCATAAACTCCAGTCCTAGACACACTTAGCTTTTGCATTTCTCAGAACACTTTCTCGTGTGCTTTTGCTCATTCTTCTACCTGGAATCTGAGCACGAATTTTTTGCCTGTTGATATCCCATGCTTTCTTCAGAACCCAAAACCAAATGTCATTTCTTTCTTGAAGACTTCCCTTACCATGTTGAATGAAAGTGATGTCTATTTCCTCTGAGTTGCTGAATCAATCTTCTTCTTCTCTCACATGTAACTGATTCTTAAGATGTTTTGTACCTTAACTTTTTACATATAACACCTTAGCTCCCACATTTTTTTCCAGGAGCTGTACTCTATTCATTCTGATATTCTCACTGGATCTACTGCTTTGTATTTTACTCAGTAAATATTTATTGATGAAACATGTTTGGTTTACTCAATTTCCATAGTTTGAGTAAGTTTGTTGTCAGTTTAATTAATCAAATTCTCAGTAGAGAAGAAATATCACAGATTATTAGACCAATACAACAAATTCAGGAAACATTTTTTTTTAACACCTACTATGTTCCAGGCAACCTGCTAAGTACTAGAAGAAGTGGTTCTGACAAAGAAACTCCAGGCCACCAGAGAAACTAAATCAGCAAAACAATTCACAAAGAATGCCGGAAGACAAGGCTCCTGCTCAATGAAGAGGACTAACATATAGCTTTCATGTCTCTTTTGAACCTGACAATGTGCCATTTGACACAGAACACGAATCTTCTTTGCATTCCCTTATTTTCTTGACTTTTCTTTCTCCCTACTGAACTCTAAAATCAATTTCTCCTTGTCTGTTAACCTTCTCTTCCTCTCTAGCAGCTTTAGAATTTACTTTTTGTCTTTAATGCTCTTAAACTTTACTATCAAATGTCTGTGTCCAGGGTTGTTTTTTTTGTTTTTAATCACTGTGTATTTCTTGTTGGGTAATATACATCTTTGAAATCAGACGTGTTCTATCTCTAAATCTAATCAATTATCGAGTATTTTACGAGATATTTATTCTCTTATTTACTTTCACCTCTCCTTCTAGGTCTTCTGTTATCCATATCTTAGTATTTCTTCTTCTGTCCTCCATAGCTTGTAACTTTAATATATTCCATATTTTATGCCTCTCATTTGTCTTCTAAGAGAAATTTTGACTTGATCTTTCAATTTACTAATTTATGATCGAGATTTATCTATCATCGGACATATTTAGAGAGCTCTTAATTTGTCTGCCATATTTTCCTCAGATTTTAAATTGACTTCTTTTTATATCTTGCAATTGTTTCATGTTATCAATGTTCCAACTTACTTATCTGAGAATGTTTATTATATGTATTTGAAATTCTTGTCCTTATTGGTCTGTTAATTCTGCTTCATACACTGAAAATTAGTTTTATTCTTTAGTCTTTCACAATGCTTATGCACCTCAAATAGTCCATGATTTCTTTTTTCTGAGCTTATCTTACCCTGAGGATATCAACTACCTTGACTGGTCACGTATTATTTAAAGAAGGAGGCTGGGCGCGGTGGCTCACGCCTGTAATCCCAGCGCTTTGGGAGGCCGAGCGAGGCAGGCAGATCACAAGGTCAGGAGATCGAGACCATCCTGGCCAACATGGTGAAACCTCATCTCTACTAAAAATACAAAAAAAATTGCTGAGGGTGGTGACATGTGCCTGTAGTCCCAGCTACTCATGAGGCTGAGCCAAAAGAATCATTTGAACCCAGGAGGCAAAGGTTGCAGTGAGATGAGATCATGCCACTGCACTCCAGCCTGGTGACAGAGGGACACTCTGTCTCAAAAAAAAACAAAAAGAAGAAGAAGGAGTAAAAGTCTTGACCCTAGCCTATGCCCTTCTGTGTGAATTTATAAAGTAGGGGGTTGAGGGCCAACATATCAGGATGAGAATCCTCTGGTGTTATTCTCAGAGCTTGATCACTCCTTGTTCTATACAAAAACACATCTCAGTAGGTTGTAGTGACCCTCAGGAAATTTCCCTATATCCTTGATTTTGGAGTCTATTCTTATCCAAGAGCTTTATCTCTTGATTATAATCCACTTGGCCATTGGGCTGTAATGTAGAGAGGTACAGAGGGAATGCTCAAGAACCCACACATCTGCCCACACTTGTAGCCTTCCAGTCTCCAATGCAGCCAGGCCTCTGCACCACCTGGTCATGGCTGGAGTGGTACTGCCTTATGCTTTTCTGATTCATCGTGATTTTGGAGTGGGTAATCAGCGCTTTTAAAAACCTTACTCGCAGCCTATTGCTTTTCTACCACACACTTTTGTCCACCCTGGGCTGCTCATCCTTTCCCTCTCCATACTCAGACCCCATGATCAAACACTGTCTCCCCAAGGATATTGTACCCTTTTTTTTCTGAGATCATCAACCTCCATTTTCCTTCTGAGATGTCTCCAGAGTTGACTTGAGGGGTGTATTAGGGTTCGCCAGAGAAACAGAAGCAATAGAGAAAAAAATGTAAATCTATATTCTCAGCCTCCACAATTACATGAGCCAGTCTCTTACATACAGAGGTTTATTATAAGGGATCTGCTCATGTGATTGTGGAGGCTGAGAAGTCCTACAGTCTGCTGTCTGCAAGCTGGAGGCCCATGAAAGCCAATGGTGTAATTCGATCTGAGTCTGAAGGCCTGAGAATCAGGAAAGCTAATGATGTGAATTCCAGTCCCAAGGCAGGAGAAGATTGGATGAGATGTCCTAGCTTAAGTAGTGAGGCAAGGTAAAAAGGAGGGAATTCCTTCTTCCTCCACCTCTTGTTCTAGTGAGGCCTTCAACAGATTGGATGATGCCCACCCACATTAGAAAAGGCAAACTACCTTAGGAGTCCACTGAGTCAAATGCTAATCTCAGACACACACATAACAATGTTTAACTTAGGCATCCTATGGCCTACTCAAGATGACACATAAAATTATGACAAGAATTTTCAAGCCCACAGATTATTAGATCATTAGCTTATCTCAGAGATTTTTATGTAGTTGCCCAGTTAAAAAATCTTACCCATTTTTAATGTCTATTTGCCAATGAGCTATTTTAAGAAGAAGAGTTTCTTTGCTTTTGACATGATATTCAAGGTTTGGTCTTGGCTGATGTGTTCTTTGCTGGTGATACAAAGAGCATATCTGACTTAAATGGAATGTACCTGAAGCTCAGGCTTCCAGAAAAGCTTTAGACAGTATATCAGTGAGGATCCAATCAGAGAAAGAAACAGAGCCACCAGGATATGTGTGTGTGCGTATGCGTGCATCCGTGTGTGTGTGTTTGTATGTGTGTATGTAGATAGATGGTTAGAGATATCTAAATTATATTTTAGACTATATATAGATATACATAGATGTTCTGGGAATAGATGTGTACACACGCAGTATTGCAAGGATATAGATAGAAAGATAAATAGATACACACACATATATCTCAATAAGATAGAAGTTACAAAGATTTGTTTTTACACACAAGTATAGGAGCAAGCTAAGCAGTTTCTGTAAGGCTGTTTCCTTTACATTTTATATTAGAGCTTGAAATCCTCAAGGCAGGGAGTGGAGGGGGACGATGAACGTTAAGGACAGGAGGGTAAGAACAAGCTGGAATCCACCAACACAAGTTGGAGGCCACAAGGACCAGCTGGAAACTGTGTCAGTTCTCCCTGCTGCTAACCTTGATGATGGGCCTTCCGGAGAAATTAGTCCTCCTCATCACTGTGCTTAACATCTTTCCCAGAAGTTGAAGAAGCCGAAGGGGACAGAGGAAGATAAAGCAGTTGCAAGCCCTGCTGCTGTCCCACACCAATGAAGGAAGTCAGTGCATTAGTGCGTGAGCTGCAAACACGCCTGGTGACCCTGACTGGACTTTTGAGAATATAAAACAATATGGCTGGTGTTTTGGTTCCACCTTCCAACTGTCATACAAAAAAAAAAAAAGAGTCTCTCATGGCCCACCTTACCCTGTAATATATAAGGAAAAGAATTCTGGAAAATATAGTTCAGCCTAGTCAAATCTCTATGGCTCTTCATTATCTCATCTGTATCCCCCAAACCCCTTAGAATTTGTACCTTATGTTAACCTCTCCTCAAGACTTCAAAAATCACTTTCAACCAATTGACAAAACACATATAGTATATCAACCAGGGTCTGGCAGGAAACAGATGGCACCCTCAAATTAGGAAGATTTGAAGACAATTTACAAAGAGGCCATTTTAAAGGCAGTGGGCAGGATATAAGGAGGCCGCAGGAACAGTCAGTGCTCTGCAGCTAAAATAGTGCTGCTTTTATCACACCTTTGCCCAAAGGGAGGAGAGAGTTCAGTTACCAGTCCCCTGAAGGAAAGAGTCACAGAGAGGGCTACCTTGAAAAAAACCAAGGGCCTTCCGTAGAGGACACAGTCAATACAATTCATCCCTGCAAATGAGTGAGCCAAATGAACACATGATCTGACCTTTCTTTCTTCTCTCCCTCTGATCTACCCCAAGGGCTTCCCATTAACCAAATACAACAAAAGCCAAAGGGCAAGAGAGCTTGTTGTCATTCTTCCAGGATAGAGAGTAAGGTTGAAAAGAATCGAAAATAGGTGAGAAGAAGCCAATGGGTAAGATTCAGCAAAATAAGATAATAATAATGATAATAACAATAATCCACAGAGAAATTAGAAAGAGCTAAAAATTACCTGAGCTAATTCTGTTATTTTAGAGGTGAAAAAGGCAATGTATTGAGTAGTTGTGATTTATCAGAATAAAAGATCCATTAAGGACAGAAATATCTTGCTTATTTCATATCCCTAATACCTACTACAATGTCTGCCTCATAGTAGGTGCTCAATAAATGTTAATTTAACTGATTTGATTGGATCAAATTGGATTATATAAGACAGAGGCACAATTTAAACCCTAGTATCCTGACTTCCAATTGTATACCACCACCTCCGGATATCATTTTCATTTTCAAATATCAGACATGCTAGAAATTGAACAATATAACTTCCTTTTTTTTACTCCCACCCCTACTATAAATGGTAAAAGTCAGAAAGCAGGAAAGAAGAAAATTAAAGGGCTTGCCTGATTTACCAAATGTGTAATTAGCCTCCAATTAGATCTGAATAGGCTACAGCACTTTTTTTCCTGTTGAATCTTTTAGTATTGAGCATATTGAGTGTTTTATCATGCCTTCACAATTGCACAATAGCCAGCCAAGTGCTGAAGGCTTCTTATATACTGGAAAATGAATCCATATTTCTAATACTAGTTTTTCTTTTAACCTATTTGTAAATGATTTATTGTAGTAGCAAATCAGATCATGATAAGATAAAGCTTTTTAGAGGTCATTAAAGAGTTTTGGGGAAGTTCCTACAAAGATGCTAGTTTTACACTGTCTGGGTGATAAGGCAACTTAACAATTTATGTCAAAGTTTGCAAAATGTGTTTGTCTGATAAACAGTTTGCTCTACGGGCATCAATCATGCTTGCTCTCAGTGGTGTGTTGTATTTTTCATGAAGTGAACTTTAGTGACTTTGCCCATCTACAGGTTTTTGAGATTGCAGCATGCCAAAGAGAGCTTCCCATCTCCCTTCTGCACAGTTGCATTTCAAATCTCATAATGCAGCCCTCATAACGCAGGTTGCCAGGGTAGGCAACCTCCACAAGATTGGTAAGAAAGGAAAGTGTGGAAGCTAGTGTTACTGGGAAAAAAAGATTCAGTCCTTGAATGGGGGAAAATAGAAATGCTAGAGTAAAAAATTATAAAGTATGCATGTGAAGGCACACTTATACAGGCACATTATCTAGGTGGTATAAGAATCAAATGGATAGGATAACATTTGTAGCACTGTAAATGTTCACAAATGTGAGGGTAACCTTGATACAAGGTAGACAGCTGACTCCTAATCTCAGCTCTGATCCAAGCTATGGGTCCTCATTTATAAAATGAAGGTAATAATACACCTCGTAGGTTCATCCCAAGATCAGACATAGGAAAGCAGATGAGCTCACTTTGTAAACTAATTCACTATTCAAATATAAGCCATCACACAAAAGGTTGGCTCAGGAGAAAGGATATACTTATTATTCTTTAATAATTTAAAAAATAAAATAAAATACCCAGGACCACAGGACAACTTGGTTAACATACACTTGGCTTTCTCAAATCTTACCATTTTAGAAGCATTTGCAACTGCTTATAAATCACTTCTCAAAATTGCCCTGAGCTGAAATGATATTTCTAAGCGCATGTTAAAAGCCTATAAGTGCTTCTGTTCTTGAACAAAGTGAAATCAGGTTACGTTAATAGAAGTATTAATTAATTTGCTCTAATTTTATTCAGCAGAATTAGCATTATTGAAAAGTCTTTACCATCTTTGAGCACCCTAAAGTGTGTGAGGCATTAGACACGGGGGCTCCAGCTGTACCACCTAGCAGTGAGTACGAAAGTGCCGAAGATTATTGTCTAATTTGGAAACCTGAGATGTTACTGGGAAATGCTGTGGGGTGTGTTATAATGAAAATACCAATCCACATTAGCCATGGTTGCCATAAGCAAAAATCTTAATATCTCGGCCAAACCTACTTAAGGTTCATGTAATAAACCTGCATTCCTAATTTTATTAGTGATGTGCCAAGTTAAGCACTTTGCTGGCCTTTGGACAGATTTATAGCTTGACTGTGCTGAATTAGTGGTGACTGACAAGAGGACATTGTTTTATAGGATGCTATTTAGATAAAAACCTGCAGGGTGTTTCTGTAATGTTGTCACTTCAAGTCCAAACAGGAAAAAAGAAATGTGTATTAAGGAGGACTCTTCATTAGCTTTTATGAGTTTAATCTAGTGCAGTCAAACACTTCCTTATAAGGCAAGACATTTTAATGTACAGACAACCTTATCTCTCTTCCAGGTTTCAGAATAAAACAATCTCTTAGGCTTAGTACTGCATCAAAAGAGAAAGTTTGATAAGTTGATATTTGTTGAGCACTTAGAACAGTGCATAGCACACAGCAAGCACACTCTGTGTTTATAAAATAAGTTAAATAAGTGACATTGAAATTCATTTTTCTCATTCCACAGTGTACCTCTATATGTTTACCACCCTCCCCCGCAAAAAATCACATTTAGCCCATCTTCCCTTCCTTGCCAGTGTTTTCTTGATAGTGGAGTTTTCCAAATTTGTTAGTCATTATTTCTTCTCGTGGTTTTTAAAATTCAGATACTTCTTCTTACAAGGAGGAAGATCAGAACCTTTTATTTATTAATACACATCAGAACTAACATTCCTGCCGGGTTTCTTACTGAAAGCAATCTGCCTGTGAGTTATGGGAGATCATATTAACTTCAGACAGTTTTGGTGAGGATGTGAAGTTTTGGACCTCACTGTACCTCACCATTAACAGCTGAATGATTTTGTGAACACAGACTCTGGCAGCCCCTTGGTTTGGTTACTTGGGAGAACAAGTCTTCTTTAGAAACTAATGCCAAGGCCTCTAAATGTGTTTTTCCTACGACCTAAACAGCTCATTGGTCTGAATGTCAAATTTATTAATCCAAATCCTGACCCCTTTCTCTTTTCTCATTAGGAAAAAAAAAAAAAAGACTCTCTGAACTCACTCTTTTCTTCAGAGACCAAAGATAAAGATAACTATGTAATTATACTCTATGTACTCACCACTAACCTGACTGTGAAACTCAAAACTCCAGATGAAAGATCTTAGAGTATCTTAGAATCACATTAAACTCTTCCGAAACAAGCCAAACAAAAGAAATCAGCTGGTAATTGTGATATTATTCTCACTTTTAGCAAAAATAGGCTCCTTTTGCCAACACAGCATTAGCAGAAATACATAACAAGCAGATTCTAACACCTTGAGAGGTAAATTCTGAACCTTGCGTTTGGTTTTACTTTCTTGCAGACACTTTGGGTCAAGACAGGAGTTTACCAGAAGTACTGTAGTATCTTTCACCAGCATTTTTATATCTCATCTGAGAAGCTTGAAATATCCAGAAAGTATTTCTTATTTCTCTCAGCTCTTTTCTAGTTGTACATTCTTATCTTAATTCACCCAAGCCTGAACCCAGAGATTAAATCACAAGTACAGGGTCACTAGGGAACCAGAGGCCCTGGTGATGTCAACCTCTCTTTTTATGGGGTTCATATACACAAAACACAGCCTCTCCCTTTGCAGGCTCTTTGATAATGCAGGTAATTAGGCATCATCTGTTCTAATTCTTGTTCCTGTTGTTCCTAATGTTTTTGGTCAAATGTCTGGTTTTAAAGTATAGATTGGCCAGGCACGGTGACTCATGCCTGTAATCCCAGCACTTTGAGAGGCCAAAGTGGGCAGATCACTTGAGGTCAGCAGTTCGAGACAAGCATGGCCAACATGGTGAAATCCTGTCTCTACTAAAAGATACAAAAATTAGCCAGGTGTGTGGTGCGTGCTTGTAATCCCAGCTACTCAGGAGGCTGAGGCATGAGAATCGCTTGAACTTGGGAGGCAGAGGTTGCAGTGAGTCGAGATCATGCCATTTAACTCCAGCCCCAGTGAGAGAGCAAGATTCCATCTTGAAAGAAAGAAAGTAAGAGAGAGAGAGAAAGTAAGAAAGAAGAAAGAAAGTGTCGACTGCCTGGGTCATACCTTGCCTCTTCCATGAGCTAGTGGTGTGATCATTCTGAGGCTCACTTTCCGCATCTGTAAAATAAGATTGATAATAGTAGCTTCCTAAATTGGGTTGTTTTGAAAATAACATAGGAAAACCAGTGGAAAGTGCTTAGAACAATGCCTGGCACACAGTCAGTTTCTAACAAGTGCTAACCTAAGTGTTATTGTTACTATTATTTTTATGAATCTCTTTCTTTGAAATGAAGAAAAATTTAAGCTAGACCAGGCATGACTCCTGCTCTGTCTTATCTGCTTGGTTACATCCTAGGCACGCACAAGCATAAGCTTAGCACTCACAAACACAGGTACTGAAGACGAGGTCCTGAAAACTCATTGTATGTAATATCCCATGTCTAGATCCATGCTTCTGCACTGCCTGTCTGCTAGATTTAAATGTGTGTATGTTTATAAACACACTTATATATGTGTCTCCATGTATGCACAAATATATGTATGCATATATTGCATATGGTAGAAGTGATAAAAGATTATGAATAGTAAACTGGCACTAAAATATTGTTTCCGAGGTACTATCACTTTTATAAAACTGTTTCCACTTCATAACTTTTGTGTTTTGTGTGTGTACATATACTTTGACTCCCAGGAAGAGACTTACCTGTTTAAATTCTGGTTTAGAAAGCAGTTCCCATTACCATATATTGATCCTGTAGCTCCTCCCCTCTCATCCCCTCCTCCCCTCTCCTTTCGTTTCTCGCTTCCTTTCTCTTGAGTCCTAGGTAGCAGATGAGCCTTCTGCTCCCCTTGTCTGCCCCGTTAAGTGTGTTCCTTGCTTTTTGGAGCCTGGATGAAGTCACATGACTAGAATGCCATCTCGAATCCCATTTTCCATTCATATACTGGATTTTGTTAACTGCTTTTTAAATAAAAATACAGCATGATGCTAAGGTACTAAGGAGTTCCAGGGATAGTCATATAATTTCAAAACGATACTGATTTTGTTTATATGCAGCATAATCTTTTACAGTCCTTAGTCTTATTTGAAGCATTGCAAAGTGGATTTTTATGAAAGGTATTATAAAGGACTCCTTGTTTCTTCATAACAGATCTGAACGTTAACTGATCAGAGTTCAGATAAATAGTCTTTACTCTCCATTAAAATATTAAAAAGCCTTTGGTAAGAAACTGGCATAAAGATCCTTCATTCTTGTTTAATGAACACTTGTTGGCAAGTATAACACTTTAATAGCTTTACAGAATGAATTTTGTGTGTGCATCCTCCATTTCCCTGTCAGACACTTGTCCAGGTGCTGGAAATTTATTGGGGGAAGCATATTTTTACTCATTAGTTTTGTATTTGATTACAGAATAGTAAAATATGAACCACCAAGTCCCTGAGGCATAGCTGTGTACCTTGAGATTAGTAATTGCATGTCTTCATGTTTTCCATTGGAATTTATGTGGACAGATAGGATAGGTGCTTCTTAAGTAGGTTTAAAAGCAAAGCAAATTTGTATTTAATCTTTTTTGCAGCTATAGTTTCTCTAATGGAGAAAAGGTTAGGCTACATCATATATTTTAAACGTAGTTTTAATTTATTTTTTTCTCTTTTCTATTTTTTTCTTCACAGTTGAAGCATATCAGATTTTCATGCTAACCACTACTAAAAAAATCAGTGCCTATAAGAACGATATGATATAAAACCTGTCAACAGAGACCAGTTTTGCCCACATTCCAGCAAGCACAATGAGAAGGGATGATTATAGGTGTAGACAAGCCTCACCATTCAAACAGGGAGCTTAAATACAAAACAGAAATTACAGGTTGATCTTCAAGATACATCTTTTTTTTATCTAGAAAGTTGAGTATTTTTAATATGAAGATTGTAGTTTTCTCCTTAAACAAGTTATGTGTTTGGAGGCTGAGGTATTAAGTTTTTGTAGTTATGCTTGCAAAGAGAAATTACCATTTTGTTGTTTTGTGATATAATGATAATAAAAGAGCTGCATTAAATAAGTGATTTTGCCTTAGATTGTGCTGTGGCTAAGCAGTGCCAATCATGTTGTGCTCTTAATGCAATTTCCAAAGCAGAATCTAATGAGGTACTTAATGGTCACAACACTGGCACATTTGATAATTAATGTTCCTTACTGATTTTTTTGCTGATGCTGCATAGTGATAAACAGTGATATATGTTAACTAAACATATTCTTAAACCATTAGTTAAAATAAAATAAGAACACAGAAAGAACTTTAATAATGTGATTTACTATAGAGTGAATGAGCACTTCATGGCATCTTTCAAGGATCAGCAAGAAAACTCTCCAGAAAGTATCGACTACTCTGAGAAGCAGAAACCCCTTCTTCACATGGAGGGGCATAAGAGATTTTTGGAAATTCATCTGCTTATACTATGTCACTGTAACTAAAACTAAGGTATTTCATTTCCAAGGTTCTCAGCTATCAAAAAATAATACAATGTATTGAGCACTTACTATGTGCCAGACACTTAACTATTCTTCATTACATCACCTTAATAGTTCTATATGCAAATTCATTTATACAAATAATTGTCCCCATTTTAAAGATTAGGTACTGAGGCTTAGCAAAGTTAAGGCCACATAGCTTGTTAGTGAGAGAAACCATTTATAAGGAAGGCAGTGGCATATAATGAAAGTGCTGTCATTTTATTGAGCATATAAAACCCGAGTTTGAATTCATGGTCTATGGTCTACTATTTATTTTGCAGTTATGTGAAGCGCTTAGCCTCCTTCATCCTTGGTTTTCTCATCTATAAAATTAGGATAATAATACCTTATAGTGAGTAATCATATCTGTAATACAGCTTGGGATATGACTTGAAGATGTTAAATGATCACAAAATGGTAGTTCTTTCCCCCCAAATACCCCTCCCCCACACACACACAGAGATAGAGACAGAGACAGAAGGAGAGAAAGAGAGAGAATGAGGAGAGAGAGAACCTCTCTCTCTATGCTTTGAAAGAATTCAGCAAGTGGAATTGGAAGACAGGTATCGCTGCCTCCAAAGCTCAGGACCTTTCCAATATTCTATTCTGCCTTTTATAAACATGAGTATCAGTGATTCTTTGTCTCACAGCACATAAAGCAAGTTTAAATCATAGTTGATAGATACCTGAGTCTTCAAATGTGACACACAACTTTATGAGTGTTTTTAATAAAAGTACATTAAAGGACTAGTCAACCTCACGACTCTAAACCTGGCTTTGTGTGACCTTTTACAACCATTTATAATAATATTGCAGGAAATACTGTTGTTCAAAAACACATGCAAAAATCGATTTCTCCTTACCCCCAGTTACTAATGACAGAATCTGATTTGGGGTACGTGAATGTGTGTGTAAGTCTTGACATTATATTGAGTGGTTGATTTGAACACACTTTTTAATGGAGAACATGCTAGATTAAAATAAAAATGTAGAAATGTTTGGGAAAAAAATACATCCTAAAATCTTTACTAGACATTGCTCTTTCAAAAGAATAGACTAGATACTATAGTTTATAAACTACCAATCTAGTTTTTTCTTAAATTGCATCAATGTTTTATGGCAGATGGATCATGTTTATTTTTTATTGTTGTTGTTTGTAAATTCCCATTGACTTCAAAAGGGGCAAGCCTGCTAAGAATAGTGTGCATTTCACAGCTGAGATTTAAGGGATTTGAGGGACTCAGAAAAGCTGAGAGATAATTGAAGACTCACAAGGGAGGCATAGAAGGGATCAGAACAGCAAACGGAGGCTCAAGGAGGATTGCAGGGGCTCCAAAGGAGCTGCAAGTGGATCAGGGTAAGAAACCGAGGTTAAAGGAGCTCCTAAAGGCAGAGGAACAATGAGAGAGAATTAGAATGTCATAGGGGACAAATAAGAAAGACGATACAAATATGGGCTAACTATCCTAAGAATGCTACATTCATCTGGACATCTTCACGTGTCCCTGTGGACTAGATCCAGCCTACTTACTAACTCGTCCCTAGTGCCAGACCATAAATCCAACTGCCTGCTGAATGTCTCTATTGAGTTGGCCATAGACACTTCACACTCAGTATGCCTGAGCTTGAATTAATCATCTCTTCTTCCTTGCCTGTGACTTAGGTGTCTGAGTATCTCAGAGAATCGCTGTGACTCGTACCTCCTGGTTCTGAATGGTATTCTTGTACCTGGAGTCTCTGCCTGCTTAGCTATTTAAATTGACCCTGTGGCTATCATGTCTGCCTGACCTTCAGTTTCACCTCTGTTCTATGTTCTGCAGTCCTGCAGGCCATTGCTGGGTCTTGCCCAAACCACATTCCTAGAGAAATTGTATCTGGCTTTCTGTTAGTCTAAGAAAGAAATGTATTCCTTTATTTGATCTTAAAATTGGGTGTTCTAAAGTCCTCCCTCATCCTTGCCTTCTCTATCTAATAAGCCACCAGATTTTATCAATTCTACTTCCAAAATATTTCTCCTATTCTTTTAAATTGCTCACCTTTTTTCTCAACACCATTTCCTATGAATTTATTATTTCTTCAACTCTTGCCTGAAACATTGTCATCATCTCCTACCTGGCTGCCCTGTCTGTACTCTTAATCCTTGCCTCCCACTCTATTTACCTAAATCATATTCTAAAATACAAATACAGGTATATCAAATTAGTTAATTCAATTAAAAATCTTTCAATGTCTCTCTATTGCCTGTAGGACAAAGTCCAAACTCTTTAGCACAACATATAAATTCCCTCTAAGTCCATTCCCTTCCTTATTTCTTCATCATCACACTCTGCCATTCATTATCTCTTTTCTTACTTCCCAGCCATACTGAGTTACTTGCAGTTTAATGCCAGGCCACGCTTTCACTTCTTTGCTATTCCCTCCATTTGAAATGCCTTTTTTCAGTCTCCTTCCCTCCCACTGTCATCCTGATGAACAGCTCTTACTTTTCAACATTTAGCTCAGGTGCCATTCGGTTGAGACACTTTTCAAGGCACTCTTCCATTCAACCTCTATAGTCATGGCCAGACATACCCAAGTTATAGTTCCATGGAAGGAAAGGGGCCAGTAGATTCACACCATATAATGGGAATGGTTTAGGGGTGTGGGGGGCCATACCCAGCTGAAGATGCTGGGGGAAGTGTGGCCCAGCACATTCAGCATGGAATGTTTGAGACAGGCCAATAGCTACAGATGATAGTTCAAATCTGAGGAGAGTCAAATGAAATGCATGGATGTCCTAATAAAGACACGGCGCTCAAAAAAAAAAAATCCAGTAGCAGTCAATTAAGTAGGTAGATGGTTGGTTGACATGGGAATTTTGTTAGAGAGGGCAGAACTACAGTTCCTATGCTTAGGGGCAGCTGAATTGCTTAATAAAATGGGATCTTGGGCTCAGGAAACAAGACAAACATAACTAGTAACCAGAGGAAAACAAATCTAGAACTAGGCAAAAAGCCAGTTGTAAGAAATTGAGGCATTCATTAAAGCGTCCATCCAGCAGCAAGTGACTTGATGCTGAGTCCCAGCATGCTGTGGGAGAGTGGCTCCAGATCATGGCATAAGGCCTCCATTTAGGGACTGAGTGGGACTGGACCGCAGCAGAGAAGAATGTGGATACAACCTCGCTTTGAGGGAGCTGTCAAGCCAGAGCCAGGGAGGGCCTAGAACCCTCCATACTCCAGCTAATATTAATTCCGTCAGGGTGGTGGTTTTTCTTGACATTTGGCCTAATTTTTTCCTTACTTAATTTTATTCAGTGCAATTATTATACCATTATACCTCGCTTTTGTTACACCTTTTCATGCTCTTTTTAAGAAAATCTCTCCTTGATATTTGCAGACTTCCAGTGTTTATAAATTGTCGACACGTCCCTATTAATTGTTGCTTAGTCAGCCGTCTTTCCGTTTACATTACATCCTTAACCTTTCTTTGTATTCCAGGCCGTTTGTTACATGAACATTCCCCTAAATCAGTTTTGCTCTCATCTTTCTGACATGGATATACCCTCATTCAAATGGGGAACTCAGGAGATGGCTCCCTCAGTTTTGTAACCATCACCATGATCAACAGGGCAAACTCACACAGGAACATAGTTCTTCCTCCGTCTGAAAGAGACATGGCTCCACTCTGTTCCTCTACAATATCAGAGTCCTGCAAATTATATAATGATCTTCTCACCTGAGATGGTAATGAGCACTGAATCCTCCACCTAAGGATTTTTGTTAGATTTTCTGGCTTAGCAGTTACATGCCACAGCTTTAGAGTCAGAAAGAGAGGTCTATTCTGGGTCTATTTTTGCTGAATGACTTTGGGCAAGTTCCTTAATTTCTATAGGCCTCAGTTTCTCCCTACCTGTAAGACGGCCATGATATCTAAGTTAAAAGGGTGTTGTAAGGAGAAAATATAGGTTAACACTTTGGTTCGATGTCACACACCTAATAATTGTTCAATAAATGTATTGGTAATTGTAATGCATGTGGAAAATCTCTCTGACTCAATTAGGGTATTTTTTTTTTCTCTTCAGAGTTATCAAAGCTGAAACTCCCTGAGACTGTAATCATTGACAGAACATGTTTTTCAGGCTTTGGGGATTTTAGTCCCTCCAGTTCATTGTTTTCTCCTCTTCCCGTGCCAGCGAGGGAAGATTTCTCTGCTAGTTTCACCTGCTCTTTAGAAAATTGCCTAGTGTAAAATTCTAGGATGTTTCTGTCACCTTTCAGTTAAGATCTTTGTTGATATGCATCATCCCTGGCTGGAAATTCATGATTAAATATATTTCATAATTGCTACCTATTTCCTTTCCTCCCCAAATCACAGCAAAAAATATTCAAACGATGTTATAGATGAAATCAAAAAGAAATAGATTGCCCAGAAGGTCTTTGAGCATTGATTGACAACCTGCCTGGTTCATACACATCTATCATCTTGTTTCTTGTCACTTTCACACACACATGTGTTACATAAGAGGAAATGGGCAGTCCCTATTTTTATGTACATTACAAGTAAATTAACTATAAAATCGTTGTCTCTTCAGACATTTCCACAATAGGCTCCAAAGGAAGGGGATTTCAAGACTTCTTGGCCACCACATTGTCTCTCCTAGGAGCTTTAAATTTGCAACCAGCAATTCTGGATTTGAATCCAGACTCTACCTCTTACGAACTGTGTGATCCTGGGCAAGTTACTTAGCTGTTATAAGCCTCACTTCCATCTGTAAAATGGATATAATAATCCCTTCATGGGATAGGTGACCAGGCTTTCTGGTGTGTAGTGTGAATTGGAAAATGGTGGCTCCTTCCTGCTCTTCCCACCTGCTTCAGGGCCTTGTCAAACATTCCTATCTCTTCTGGTTTTTTTCTTCGTGGACAAACCTCTTCTGTTCCATGAAATTATTAATAATGCTCAAGTACATTCAGAGTAAAAACTAAATCCTTGGCTCTTGTGAAGTGTCCAAATACCTTAAGATACCCTTTCTTAATTTCCACCCAAAATGCCTTGTGATTTTAAGCATGTTGTCTTATTTAAACAAGCTGCAATCTGATGTTTAGGAAGAAGTGAAAAAATAATATGGTGTTAGTTGGTAAGGAAAGTCAGAAACTAATATTTTTATTTTAAATATTAGAAAAAGTAGGACCACCTTCCTCTGCCTCCCCCAGCAGAACTTGTTACTATAGTATTTTAAACCTGTATTGAATGACATCATTAAACGATTATGTTAAATTATTTTTGAACCTTCAGAAACTGTTTGTCAGAATTGTTTGGGAAATAACCAAATGATTTCACTTCCTACCCAAGTTCAATATTTTGTTTTGTTTTACATACTCAGAACATTCAAACCAATTTCCTGAAGTCAGTAAATATCACCGAATTTTCTTTCTCGATTTAATCTACACCTAAACTTGATAAAGCTAGTATTTTTGGGTTTTTAAATGACCACATAATCTCTATTTTGAAGCTGGTGTGGTTCAGTACAAAGAGGACTGGGCAGTTCTCAGACTTAGGTTCAAAGGGCAGTTCCTCCACCTAATGTTCTGTGTGACCTTGCGCAAGACTCTGAGTCTTATTCATCTCACCTATGAATGAATGCTCCCACCTGAGCATCCATTCATTCTTTCATTAATAACTGCAGCACAATGGGCACTGCTCCAGACACTAAGGACACAGCAAAGAACCCCACACAAAAATTCCGGCTTTCAAGAAGCTTGTATTCTGGGTGGCTAGGCGGACATTAACAAGTAAACAATAAATAATACATAATCGGTACTATGTCCAGTGGTAAAAACCGACATGGAGAAAAATAAAGCAGGGTAAGGGGGACACAGAGTGCTGGGCTGCTGCCGACACTAGGAAGCCAGGTGTTGGGAGAATTATCTAAGAGAATATGGGCAAGAGCTCTTGCAAACTTTGGTTGATGATGAAAAATGGAAGCTGAAATGGTAAAAATGAAGGTAAACTAGACACAAAAAAAATACTTATTAAAACCACCACCTGGCGCAGTGGCTCACGCCTATAATCCCAGCACTTTGAGAGGTCTAGGTGGGTGGATCATGAGGTCAGGAGTTCGAGACCAGCCTGACCAACATGGTAAAACCCAGTCTCTACTAAAAATACAAAAATTAGCCAAGTGTGGTGGTGTGCACCTGTAATCTCAGCTACTCAGGAGGCTGAGACAGGAGAACCTGGGAGGCAGAGGTTGCAGTGAGCAAAGATCACGCCACTGCACTCCAGCCTGGGCAACAGAGCAAGACTCTATCTCAAAAAAGAAAAAAAAAAAAAACACATTCCGAGAGACATTACAATTTCAAGTTTTCATGTGAGATGAGTGTATTTGCATCCTGTCCCTGTCCCTAATATCGATCATGAGTTCATATGTCACTGCATCCCTCTGCACCTCAATTTCCTCCTCTGTAAAATGAGAGTAATACAGTATCTCCCTCAGAGAAGGGCACCTAAGATTACTATATAATCCTTTCCTATCTAACTATGTGAAATAGTTATTACATGTAAAAATAACCAACATTCTAGAACTGGGGAGATAAAAGTCTATTTAACCAAGCACAAGGCGCTGCTCCCTCCCTTCCCCGACCCTTTGAAGCATCCAAGTAAGATTTCATTGTTTACATTCTGATAGTCAAACTTCTTCACTAAGTTTTCAAACCACTGACCCTCTTCACCAGTCTGCAGGCTGTTTTAAACTCAAGTGAATGGAAGTGTTTCTTGTGGCGTTTCAGTTGTGTTGTTGAATGAAATTGAAGTCACTCCAACAAATGATGCAAATAGATTGCTGTAGCCTGGGCAAG
The DNA here is from genome assembly GCA_963573385.1 of Cacajao melanocephalus. Classification (NCBI taxonomy): domain Eukaryota; kingdom Metazoa; phylum Chordata; class Mammalia; order Primates; family Pitheciidae; genus Cacajao; species Cacajao melanocephalus. The sequence goes on along the minus strand of CAUYLG010030261.1, from coordinate 49,696 downwards.
TTTCATCCAGCCAAACAGAAGAGAAATAACGTATAGAATTCTTTGGTATGTCCTTCCCTTTTCTGTGGCCTAGTCCCTGTGCCTGTTGTCATGGATGATATTCAGCTGGCAGGTGCTGTCACCTGCCGCTTACGATTACGGAGGTTTTTCAGCCCAGAATGCTTGAGAGCGCTCTCAGAAGAATATTGTCATTCTGAGATTCCATACTTACTTCTTGTGTGATTCATCTCCACTTGAAACTGAACGGAATCCCATTAATTATCACTTCAGGTAGTAAATCCGTTTCTCATATGTGAAAGGAATGCTGCAACCAGAGTCCCTCTTTTTGTTTGGGATCGCCAAAGGGTTATTACAGATGGTATTGAACTCATAAGAATAATTTTAGCATTACTGCAACAACAAAGCATTTTGTAAATGTATAACCTTGTTTTTCTTAAAAAGCCCTGAATAACTGTGAAATCACATTGCTGGCTTAAGTGTGATAGCTCTTCTCTCTCTCTCTGTTCCCTCCAACTTTAAAAGCCTGTATTCAGTCTCTGGCTTTAAAGTCAAGGCAATCTGCTGATTGACTGTGCTGACATAATTGTGTTAATGACAAGACACGGAGGCTACATTGTTAGATAGGTCGCTTATCATCACTATTTATTTAGTTCGCTCTGCCAAGTCTGAATTATACTTTTTATACATTGTGGTCAGAGCCAGTCATTTAAAGTGCTTCAGTGTTGAAACAACATTTTTTTACAAGTCTTTTTGCTGTAGTTCAAGAGGAAAAAATTCTTCTACAGCATCATTAAACAGGGTTCAAAGTAAGTCCTTGCTGAAAGACGTGAAGTTTGAGCTCTTAGGAAATGAAATCTTTGATCTCCAAAATGATTAGCGAAAATATTTCTGTACACAGGCCCATTTTTATCTCATGTTAAAGAAAACAATACAGTTTAATCTACATTTTACTTTTTATTCTAATGCCTCAAGTCAACCTCTAGAACTGCCCGAAAGCCTTCTGCTCACTGCTGAAAGAAGAAACTGGAGACAGGCCTATCTTTCAAGGCATCAGAGCTATTTGGCTGAGTGCAGAAGGACCTCACTTACATGGTGCCACTATCATATTTTCAAAGGATGGTATTTCAAAAATGCAAAATTCTTTTTTAAGATGACAGTTAGTGGAGAATTAAAATAAAAAATAAGTGAATAACCATGAGTCATTAGACTGAGCTGTTGAAACAGTAGGCCATCCCCAAGCCATTCTATGAAAATAGAAAGGATGGCCTTTGGGATGAGAAGGATCAACAAATGCTAGGATCATTAGCACACAGGCTGAGCGCTAGATTGGCCTGCTGAAAAATGATGGGAGTGGAATGGTTATACTGAATGCTCCAATTATCCTCACGTACATGGAACTGACTTTCATCTTTGTCTTGTCTTTGATTTTCCTTGCTTTAGATGCATTTTAAAGCCATATTTATTTAATTTACTTGGTGCCAGCCACTGTTCTGGGCTCTGGAGTATGATAATGGACTAACCCAAGCCCCTGTCCACACGAAGCTTCTAGTCTTCATAAGAGACGCATGCACATTCTTGTACATGAATCCTATGCACTTAGACTAGAATTTTTCTAGGATATACCTAGGGATATAATTCTGAGTTATACAATAAGCTCATCTTCTGTATTATGAATATTGCCAAATTTCACCTCTGAGTGGTTATGCCAATTAACACACCAGTCCCCAACCCTTTTAGCACCAGGGACTGGTTTCATGGAAGACAGTTTTGCCCGGGATCCGCAGGTGAGGGATGGTTTCTGTTTGACCCAAGCACACTACATTTATTGTGCACGTTATTTCTATTATTATTACATTGTAACATAATAAAATAATTGTACAACTTGTAATAATTATACAATTCACCATAATGTAGAATCAGTGGGAGCCCTGAGCTTGTTTTCCTGCAACTAGATGGTCCCATGTTGGGGTGATGGAAGACAGTGACAGATCATCAGACATTTGATTCTCATAGGTAGCATGCAACCTAGATTCCTCATATGCACAGTTTGCAATAGAGTTCACATTCCTATGAGAATCTAATGCTGCTGCTGATCTGACAGGAGGTGAAGCTCAGGTGGCATTGGGAATGATGGGAAGTGGCTGTAAATATAGATGAAGCTTTGCTTCCTTACCTGCTCACCTCCTCCTGTGCAGCCCTGCTCCTAACAGGCCATGCTCAGGGGTTGGGGACCCCTGAATTAGCATATATGAGAGTTCCCACTGATCTCACCTTGGTATTTTCAGACTCTGATTTTGCAAATCTAATAGGTGAGAAATTTTATGTTATTATAAACTAAATTTGCGTTTTGTGACTACTAGGGAAGTTGAGCATATTTGCTGTTCGACCTCTCAGTTTGTTGCTGGTTGTTGGACACTCTATTTCCTCTTTTGCCTGTGTATGGCACCTGCTTGTTCTGTTTTTTCACTTGTTTATTTTTAAGTATAGATTCTTATCATTTTTTCATTGTATTGTTAGTTTTCATATATTCAGATAATAACGCTTTGTCAACTATGTGTTGCAAATAATTTCACCATCTGTGTTTTTCTTTTTTTCTTTATAGTATCATTTGCTAGACAGAAGTGTTTTTTGGTTTTGTTTTTGTTTTTGTTTTGTGAGACAGGCTGTCACTCTGCCACACAAACTGGTGGTGCAATCATGGTTCACTGTAGCCTTGACCTCCCAGGCTCAAGGAATCCTCCCATGTCAGCCTCCTGAGTAGCTGGGACTACAGGTACATGCCACCATTCCCAGCTTATTTTTGCATTTTTTGTAAAGACAGGGTCTCACCATGTTGCCCGTGCTAGTCTCAAACTCCTGAGCTCAAACGATCCTCCCACTTTGGTCTCCTAAAATGCTGCAATTACAAGCCTAGCAACCATCCCCTGACTAGGCAGATATTTTTAATGTCAAACTTTTCCATTTTTGTATAGTGTTACTATTGAACTGTCTTTTCCTATGCTCAGATCATAAAAATATTCTCTAATTTCTTCTAAAAAAAATACAGCACACCAATGGGTCTTGACTCTTTATCCAATTTGCCAATCTGTGTCTTCTGATTGGGGCATTTAGATTCAATGCTATCCCCATCAACCTACTATTGACTTTCTTCACAGAATTGGAAAAAACTACCTTAAGCTTCATATGGAACCAAAAAAGAGCCCACATACCCAAGTCAATCCTAAGCAAAAAAAAAAAAAAACAAAGCTGGGGACATCACGCTACCTGACTTCAAAGTATACTACAAGGCTACAGTAATCAAAACTGCATACTGGTACCAAAACAGAGATACAGACCAATGGAACAGAACAGAGGCCTCATAAATAATGCCACACATCTACAACCATCTGATCTTTGACAAACCTGACAAAAGCAATGGGGAAAGGATTCCCCATTTAATAAATGGTGTTGGGAAAACTGGCTAGCCATATGCGGAAAGCTGAAACTGGATCCTTTCCTTACACCTTCTACAAAAATTAACTCTGGATTTTTTGTATTTTTTGATTAAAGATTTAAATATAAGACCTAACACCATAAAAGCCCTAGAAGAAAACCTAGGCAATACCATTCAGGATATAGGCATAGGCAAGGACTTCATCACTAAAACACCAAAACCAATGAAAACAAAAGCCAAAATAGACAAATGGGATCTAATTAAACTAAAGAGCTTCTGCACAGCAAAAGAAACTATCATTAGAGTGAACCAACAACCAACAGGATGAGAAAAAGTTTTTGCAATCTACCCATCTGACAAAGGACTAATATCCAGAATCTATGAAGAACTTAAACAAATTACAAGAAAAAAACAATCCTATCTAAAAGTGGGCAAAGGATATGAACAGACACTTTTCAAAAGAAGACATTTATGCAGCCGACAAACATACGAAAGAAAGCTCATCATCACCAGTCATTAGAGAAATGCAAATCAAAACCACATTGAGATACCATCTCATTCCAGTTAGAATGGCAATCATTAAAAAATCAGGAGACAGATGCTAGAGAGGATGTGGAGAAATAGGAACACTTTTACACCATTGGTGGGAATGTAAATTAGTTCAACCATTGTGGAAGACAGTGTGGGGCTTCCTCAAGGATCTAGAACTAGAAATACCATTTGACCCAGAAATCCCATTACTGGGTATATAGCCAAAGGATTATAAATCATTCTATTATAAGGACACATGCACACTTATGTTTATTGTGGCACTGTTCACAATAGCAAAGACTTGGAACCAACCCAAATGCCCATCAATGATAGACTGGATAAGAAAATGTGGCACATATACACCATGGAATACTATGCAGTCATAGTAATCTCAGCTCACTGCAACCTCCGCCTCCTGATTTCAAGCAATGCTCCTGCCTCAGGTCCTGGGATTACAGGCATGAGCCACCATGCCCAGCCTCTTCATTTATTTAGATCTTTTTAAACTTAAAAATTTTTCCCTTTTTTTATTTTTAAATTTATTTATTATGCTTTAAGTTCTGGGGTACATGTGCAGATGTGCAGGTATGTTACACAGGTGTACATGTGCCATGGTGGTTTGCTGCATCAATCACCTCGTCATCTGCATTAGGTATTTCTCCTAATGCTATCCCTCCTCTAGTCCCCCACCCTCTGACAGGCCCTGGTGTGTGATGTTCCCCTCCCTGTGTCTATGTGTTCTCATTGTTCAACACCCACTTATGAGTGAGAATATGTGGTATTTGGTTTTCTGTTCTTGTGTCAGTTTGCTGAGAATGATAGTTTCCAGCTTCATCCATGTCCCTGCAAAGGACATTAACTCTTCCTTTTTATATATTATAGACATAACTAGATTGTCCAGCACAAAATGAATGCAAGTGGTATTAATGTTCAATCTATCTTCTCTTTTAAATTTGTAGAACATTTTATCATTAGGTATAATATTTACTATAGATTCAGCAAAAACCTTTTTTTAGTTGTTTGAGTAATTTTCTTTCTATTTCTACGTTGCTATAAGTTGTTATCACAAAGAAGTGGAAAATTTCATCAAATACATTTTCTGCATCTGATAAGTGGTTTCATATAGTTTTTCTTTGTTAATTTCTTCATGGGGTGAATTATCTCAGTAGGTTTCCTAATGTTAAACCAACCTTACATTCCTGAGATATACTCAACTTGGTCATGGCATACTTCTTTTAATATATCATTGAATAGATTATTTAAAATCTGTTTTGTTTTGTGGAAAAATATACAAAACATAAAATTTACCATCTTAAGTATACAGCTTAAGTGTACATCTTAAGTTTACAGTTAACTATTTCTGTGCAACCAATCTCCAGAACACTTTTATGTTGCAAAACCGAAATTCTATGCCCATTAAATAACAAATTCCCATTTCTCGCACTCCTGCCCCTAGCAACCACTATTCTATTAATACTTCCTGTCCCTGTTAATTTGATTACTCTAGATACTTCATATAAATAGAATCTTACAGCATTTATCTTTTGGTGACTAGCTTATTGCACTTAACATAATGTCTTCAAGATTCATCCATGTTGTAGCATGTCACACAATTTCCTTTCTCTTTAAGGCTGAAAAATATTCCATTATATATAATGTATGTATGTATGTATAGGTGTGAATACATACATAATAAAATCTATATACATCCCTTTTATTTATTTTATTTTATTTTATTTTGATACAGAGTTTTTGCTCTGTTGCCCAGGGTGGAGTGCAATGGGGCAATCTCAGCTCACTGCAACCTCTGCCTCCTGGGTTTATACAATTTTCCTGCCTCAGCCTCCCAAGTAGCTGGAATTGCAGGCATCCACCACCATGCCTGGCTAATTTTTGTATTATTAGTAGACATAAGGTTTGACCATGTTGGCCAGACTGGTCTCAAACTCTTGACCTCAGGTGATCCACCACCTTCAGCTTCCCAAAGTGTAGGATTATAGGTATGAGCCACGGCACCTAGACCCTTTCATATTTACATATAAATATATGTAATTATAAAAAGGAATATATCTATTACATAGGTCCATTTATATGTGGATTTTTTTCAATAAAATTACACCAGGTGTGCCTGCCTATTTTGCCTCCTCTTCCATCTCCTGCACCTCTTCCACTTCTACCACCCCCGAAAACCAATCCCTCCTCTTCCTCTTCCTATTCTGCCTTCTCAACATGAAGATGATGAGGCGGAAGACCTTTATAATAACTCACTTCCACTTAATGAATAGTAAATATATTTTCTCCTCTTCAAGATTTTCTTAATATAATAATATGTTCTTTCCTCTAGCTTACTTTATTGTAAGAATACAATATATAATACATACAATACAAAAGATGTGTTAATCTACTGTTTATGTTATCTGCAAGGCTTGCAGTCAACAGTAAGCTATTAGTGGTTAAGTTTTGTGGGGAGTCAAAAGTATATGCAGATTTTCAACTGGGAAGGGTGTTGGACCATTGAACCCCTGAGTTCTTCAAGGATCAACTGCAGTTAGAATCCTACAGTAGGCAGCCTTTTCAGATTAGCTTCATTCACTTAGTAATATGCCTTTAAGTTTTCTCCATATCTTTTCATGGCTTGATAGCTCGTTCCTTTTAATGTCTATTAATACTCCATTGTTTGGATGTACTGTAGTTTATCCATTCATTTGCTGATATGGTTTGGCTCTGTGTCCCCATCCAAATCTTATCTTGTAGCTCCCACAATTCCCATGTATTGTGGGAGGAACTCAATGGGAAATGATTGAATAATGGGGGCAGGTATTTTCTGTGCTCTTCTCCTAATAGTGAATAGGTCTCATGAGATCTGATGGTTTAAAAAATGGGAGTCTCCCTGCACAAGCTCTCTCTTTACCTTCTGCCATCCATGTAAAATGTGACTTGCTCCTCCTTGCGTTCCACCATGATTGTGAGGCTTCCCCAGACACATGGAATTGTGAGTTCTCCATTAAACCTCTTTTCTTTGTAAATTGCCCAGTCTTGGGTATGTCTTTATCAACAGCATGAAAACAGACTACATCTGCTAAAGGATATCTTGGTTTCTTGGTTGCTTCTGTGTTTGGGCAGTTATTAATAAAGCTGTTATAAGCACCCAAACATCCACAAAGAGGTTTTCATGTTGTTGTTTATTTTTTAGAGACACAGTATTGCTCTGTTACCCAGGCTGGAAAGCAGCAGTGCAGCCATAGCTTACTGAAACTTTAAATTCCTGGGTTCAATTGACCCGCCTGCCTCAGCTGCTGAAGTAGCCAGGCCTACAGGCACATGCTACCATGGCCAGCTCTTTTTTTTTTTTTTTTTGGTAGAAACAGGGTCTCACTGTCTTGCCCAGACTGACCTCAAACTCCTGACATAAAGTAATCCTCCTGCTTTGGCCTCTCATAGTTCCAAGATAGGCATGAGCTACTGCACCCAACCCCATGAGCAGATTTTTCTGTGCAAAACATAACTCTTCAACTCCTTTGGGTCAACACCAATGAGCATGATTGCTGAATTATATGGTAATAATAGGTTTAGTTTTGCCTATTCACTGCCTTCAGGGAGATTACAGTCTAGTTAAAGTGATGCTCAAATAAATAGCTAAGTGAAATACAGTGTTGAAGTTGAAAATGCTCAAGAACAAGGAGCTATTAGAGAATGTCATGGATTCATGCCAAATGGAGGAACGTATATCTAAGCTGAGAACTAAAAAGTGAATAGCAATTATTCAAGCAAAGAGAGTGGGAACAGAGAAATCCAGGCAGAGTTAAAAAAAAAATGTACAAAAACTCCTTGGTATGAAACAAATACATTTAAAAGGCTTATTGCAGACACTGTAAAGAGAATCAATGGGAAAAGGCATGGCAGTAAACGCTGGTGTGGAACCACTCAAGAGATGTTGCCACAGTTGGACCCAACTAGACTAGAATTAGCTAAACAAAGAAACAAAACAGATAAACTAAAAAGTCACAAAACTCAAGGGAAGCCATCCTCATGGTGGCCTAAATGCCCTGCATAATAAGAAAAAACATAGTATGCAAAAGACAAAGATAGGAATTGCTTTTCTTGACTTCTGACAAGTTGCCAGACTGCGACGTGTAAGGCAGATAAATTAGATTGTTCAATAATTGTTCACGTTTCTTCCTCATATTCTTTCTACCAGATTCTAAGTTCCTTGCATACAAAAATTGTGTCTAACTTACGTCTAAATTCCCTTTAAATATAACCCAGAAAACACACTGTAGATATGTTAACATTGCTTTTCACTGGTGAGCAGCAAGTCCCTACATGATTATTTATATCTCATATGTTTTGATAACATTTTTCAAGACCTTGGTGTCTTTGACCTCTAAGGAAGAAAATAATAAAACTTTCAAGACAGGCATGAGTTAGTATATTCTTGTTTAAAACAATCTGTTGAAAATGAATTTTATTTCCCAGAATATAATGTCTCCTTTACACTTATTATGGTGTAGGTAAATATGGATTTCCATATGAATACTAAATTAACACTATTTTTCCTGTATTTTCTTACTGTTATAAGAATGAATGGGAAATCTGTATTTTTTAATACATGATTTTTCTTGCCCATTCAGAAAAATTCTAAGCCCTTTGGGAAATCAGTATTTTTGGTACTTGTTAAAAACAACATGCATTTTTATCATGCAACCTTAAAAAAAAGATGGAAGTTTTCCCAAGTGTATCGAGTGCTTTGAGAACACGAGGTCACTCTGGTCATATGATATAAATTCAGAGATTGAAGTAGTTTCTTAATTTTCTTTAATCTAATAAGGACATAGTAGGCAATAAAATATCATGACCCTTATTGTCCTTACTTAGCCCTATTTTGAGAACACAGGGAAGGGGCACGTGACACAGAGTGGATGACTTTCCTAGAAACAATTGTAGAAAGTATTCACAGATTATATGTATCAGTAAATACATACATATACTTTCTCACTCTCTCCTTCTCTCTGTATATAATATATGTGTGGCATATATAAACTGATAAAAGTTCATCAAGAAAAAAAGACAAATGGCTTTCTAGATGGCTTTGTTTTGGATTGATACAAGTATCGAAAAAAGACTGATTCAACTATTTGCAAAACTCAGGTATCATTTATTCAAAGTATAGTTGACCCTTGAACAAGGCAAGAGTTAGTGGCACGGATCCCTGCACAGTCAAAAATCCACATATAACTTTTGACTCTTCAAAAGCCTTACTACTAATAGCCTACTGTAGACCAGAAGCCTTACCAACAACATGAACAATTAATACATATGATATACTGTAAATTACATAATACATATACATCATAAAGTATATAATATATATCATAAAGTATATAATACATATTATATACTGTAAAGTAAGCTAGAGAAAAAATGTTATTAAGAAAATCACACAGAAAAGAAAATACATTTACTATTCATTAAATGGAAGTGGAGCATTGTAAAGATCTTCATTCTTGTCATCTTCACATCAAGTAGGCTGAGGAGGAGGAAGAAGAAAAGGGGCTGGTCTTGCTGTCTGAAGGGTAGCAAAGTCAGAAGAAGTGGAAGAGGTGGAAGGGGAGGCAGGAGTAGCAGGCTCAGTTGTGTAACTTTGAGAAAGTGCATATTAATTTATCTCTAACATTTTGCTTTTCATCTCTCTAAAAATGTTTTTATACAGTACTGATCCTTCTTTCACCATTTGCTTTGATTTTGGTGGCTATATCACAGAAGGGTCCAAAACAGTCTCAAATAATCAGAACAACCTTTCTGCTAATTTGTTTTCTAGCACTGCTTCTTCTGTGTCTTCTTCCTCAGTGTCTGGCACTGGTTCGGAAGCACTCATCTCCATTAAGTCATCTTCTACTAATTCCTCTAGTGTAGTGTCTGTTAACTCTTAAATTTCTCCAAGATCGGTATCTTGAAACCCTGCCCACACCATACCATTTTTGTCATATCCAGAATCTCTTTCATGACTTTCTTGATTCTGTCATAAATCCTGTGAAGTCATGCACAACATCTGGACACAGTTTTCTCAAGCAACGATTTATTATTTTGAGCTTAATGGCTTTCACAGCTTTTTCTGTAACAACAATGACATCTGCAATAATGTAATCCTACCAGACTTTCAAGATGTTCTCTCTAACAGGGTTCTCTTCTGTAACATTGGAAATCCTTTCCATAGAGTACCATGTGTGAAGAGCCTTAAAGGTCCTTATGACCTTCTGCTCTAGAGGATGAATTAAAGATGTTGTGTTTGGGAGCAAGTGGACCACTTCGACACCTTTGGTGTCAAACTCATGAAGTCCTGGGGAACCTAGGGGCATTGTCTAATTTCAAAAGAACTTTAAAAGGCAGTTCTGGTCAGGCGTGGTGGCTCACGCCTGTAATCCCAGCACTTTGGGAGGCCGAGGCGGGCGGATCACAAGGTCAAGAGGTCGAGACCATCCTGGCCAACACAGTGAAACCCCGTCTCTACTAAAAATACAAAAAAATTAGCCGGGCGTGGTGGCACGCGCCTGTGGTCCCTGCTACTCGGGAGGCTGAGGAGGAAGAATCACTTGAACCCAGGAGGCGGAGGTTGCAGTGAGCCGAGATTGCACCGCTGCACTGCAGCCTGGTGACAGAGCAAGACTCCGTCTCAAAAAAAAAAAAAAAAAAAAAAAAGAAGTTCTTTACTGGCAAGGCACTTCCTGACTTCAGGGACAAAGCATCAATAGAACCAATCTAGAAAAATGATTCCCATTGTCCAAGCCTCCTCGACATACAACCAAAAATTTGGCCGCCGGTATTTATCTTTTCCCTCAAGGCTCTCAGGCGAGCAACTTTATAGATAAGGATATTCCTGATCATAAACCTGCATGTATTTGTACAAAATAGTAGAGTTAGACTATCCCTTCCTGCCTTAAATCCTGGTGCTTGTTTCTCTTGCTTACTAATAAGTGTCCTTTATGGCTTTTTTTTCCCCAGACTAGAGGACTTTCATTTGCACTAAAACCCCATTCAGGCAGATATCCTTTTACCTCAGTGATTTTCTTAATGACATCTAGGAACTTGTCTGTTGCCTTTGGTTGGCAAAAGCTGCTCCTTCTGTTACCTTGACATTTTTAAAGACAAACCTCTTTCTAAAGTTATCAAACCATCCTTTGCTGGTATCAAATACTCCAGCTTTAGATCCTTCACTCTCCTTTTGCTTTCAGTTGTTGTATAATGACTTTTTCTCTAATCATATTAAAGTCTACAGGTATGCTGTCCATATAGCAATCCTGCACCCACATGAAAGCTTCATTTTCAATACAAGACAAAAAGATATTTTGCAAAAAGCAGAAGAATGTTATGCCTGCTGGTATTATCTGCAGTGACATCTTCAGGAATTTGCATTTTTTTTCACAATGGTTCTTATGCTTTGAAATGGCAGGCAACTGCAGCTGCAGACCTCAGTCTATGCTACATATTAAGCTGTTCAGCGTTTCCTTATAGTGTCATGACTTTTCTCTGCTTGTTGGGAGCACTTCCAGCACCACTAGCGGTGCTTCTTATGGGGACGCTGGTGTTATTCAAGGTTCTGGGTGTGGTGCTAAACACAATGAAAACCAAGTGAGAACCACAAGAGATTACTTTTTACTGCAATAAGAAATTTACTACAGAGAGAAAGTACTAACGTGGAGGTGATTAGTAGCATCACAGGGCGTTTTAAGCAGATACTTCAAACACTTGAGCTTACCACAATAGCAACAGGAGGTGGCTACAAAATCACTACAGTAGTACAGTATGTACTAGAGTTAATTTTATGTAGTTATGATTTAATACTGCATCTTTATGTTTGTTTACATTTCTCTCCACTGCAAACGGTACCATGTACAGGCTATATGTTTGTATGTATGTGAGTTTTGATAAATTGTAGGTTTTTATAAGAGATTTATGTATACTTTATGGTAGTAAATGATAAAACAGACTAGTATGTACATATATCTTAATGTTTTTCAACACTTCTAGGCTACACAGTTTGCAAGACTTTTTTTCAAATTGTTGCAAATCTCCAGAACATTTCCAATATATTTATTTTTTTAACTCCATTTATAAGTGAACCCATGCAGTTCAACCCGTGTTGTTCAAGGGTTAACTATAGTTATTGAGCACAATGTGTCAGGAACTGTATTAGGTTCTTGGGATATATAGTAGTGCATAAAATAGACACATCTTATACTTCAAGTCAGGCCATACTGCAGTGTAAATAGCCTTTAAGATACATCTTGGAAAGGATTATGTACGTGACAAACATGTCTTTTGTGGGAAACTAATTACTAATAGTTCGTGTCATTATTTTCATCTTTTTTTGGTGTAGGGGGGTCAGAGTTTCACTCTGTCACCAGGCTGAAGTGCAGTGACGCGATCTCAGCTCACTGCAGCCTCCATGTCCCAGGCTCATGTGATCATCCCACCTCAGCCTCCTGAGTAACCGGGACTACAGGTGTGCACCACTATGCCTTGCTAATTTTTTGTATTTTTTTGTAGACACAGGGTTTCACCATGTTGCCTAGGCTGCATTATTTTTGTCTTCAGCAGAGACTGAGAGAACAATTATTCTAATGAGTCCATTTGGTTCAATTCTCTCTACTGGTATTAACTCATTCATACAGGGCAAACACCAAAAGAAATATCTTCCTACATGCAAATATTCAACCAAGCTTTGACAGTTATTTCCAAATTGTTCAACACTAAATTCCCTTATGTGTCACCTTTCTTCTTGTGTGGCCATCTCTGGTTGTCTCCAGCCTACCTGCATGCAGTAAAGGAATGATCCTTTTTCACTCATTTGTCTTCTACATTCGACTACAACTTTCAACCCACCCCAGATGGTGGATTTTTACATGATTCTTTCTACACTCAGAAAGATTCTTTCCTTATTGCATGTCAAGTTTGGTAACTTACTAAGTGGAAAAAAAAAATGTCCATACTTCCATAGAATAGCTCACTTCACACCTAGGTTTGGTTTCAAGGGAATCGAAAAAATATAAGTCCTATATCCTGCTGTGAAGTTAAAGGCAAAGATCAGCCTAAGTGGGTATTGTAGCAGTTTTCCTTATTATAATTGTTCATTATCTAATTATAATTAAAAGAATACTGGTAGAACATTGCTTCCAGGTTTCTAAGAACAGTTCTTTCATATAGCTCCTTTCTTGTTCTTAATATTTCTTTAAGCAATAGGTTTTTTGAAGTGTATTGTATGTCTCTCAAAATAGAAACTGTAAACCTTTAAGTCATTTATTTATGCTGAACTTAACCCACTCATGAGGTCACCATATGTCTCTTCTTTCCCTCCCATACTTTGAGTTACATTTTCTTTTTAAGGACCAGTGGTTTTGTTTTGTGTTTTAATCAATTACAAAAAAAAGTCTGTCTTTATGCCATTCTTAATAGCTTAAGTATATTTATAAGAAGACATAAATGTTTAAAGTAAATGGAATATGTCCTGTCAAATATTTTTATTAAAAAAGGAGCAAGAAAGTCAAATTCTTTAATGTGATTCAAAAAAATTTTTATGTAAAATGTAGGAAACTTTAATCTGGAAATGACTGAAGTACAGACTAATTCTGGGAGAATAATAACCGACTTGGACAATTGTTAACCTGTTTAAAAACTCTTAGCTAGTAATCCCTGATGATCTAATTTCCCAGAAACTGTTCTGGTTGATCAACACTTTTATTAAAGAAGACTAGATATCTTGGAAGTCATTGAAGTCATATGGTCAATAGTTTTAAAAAAATAATGTATATATTAGATTAAGCAAATTCTATTCTTAGTTTACAAATAACATTTTACATTTGTGGGTATTAAATTTTTTCCAATTTTTTCTTCATCCATTGAAATGATTGTATGAGTCTTCTTTAGCCTATTAATGTTGGTGATTCATTGATTAGTTTTTGTTTTTGTTTTTAAGTGAAAGCAAGTTTATTTAAAAAGTAAAGGAACAAATAGGCAGAGCAGCCTCGCTGATTAATTTTTTAATGTTAAACCAACCTTATATTTGAGAATAAATTTCATCTCATTATGATGTATGTATTATTTTAATGTATTACTGGATTCTGTTTTCTAATATTTTGTTCAGAATTTTTGCAGCTATGTTTGTATGAGAAACTGGCCTACGCTTATTTTTTTTAAGTACTTGACATGTTTTAGTATCAAGGGTATGTTGACCTTTGAAAATAAATTAGAAAGTGTTTTCAGTTCTATTATCTGGGACTATCTATATAAGATTGTTGAAAATTGATGTAATTTTTAAAAATATTTGGAAAAATATTTAAAGCTATCTGGGATTAAAAACTTTTTATGGGAATGTTTGTATTAAGGATTCAATTGATTTAATATATAGGAATATTCAGATATTTTGTTTCTTATTTTATTAGTTTAGAAAAGCTGTGTTTTTCTAGAAATTTGTCTATTTCACTTAAGTTTCCCAGTTTATTAGCATAAAGTTATTCACATTATGCTCTTCGCATCTGTCAGTGTCTAAAATCTGTAGTGCTGTAGCATTTTTCCATTCTAATATTAGTAATTTGTATCACTCTCTTCTTGATCAATCTATCAGTTTAAAATCTTTTCAATAGAAACTTTTGGCCTTGATTTTTTTTTTCTTGTAAACTTGGTTTTTATATTATTATTCTCTATTTTTATCTTCAATGGTTTCTTCTACTTTTGTTGGTTTTCATTTGTTGTGAGTTCTACCCCGTATTTCTTGATATTAATTCTCACATTCTTGATATTCAGCCTTTCTTCTTTTCTCGTGTATGCATTTAAGGCTATACGTTTCCCCTTAATCACAGCCTCAGCAAATTCCTAAAAATGTTGATATGTTATACGTTTATTATCATTTGATTAAAAATGTTTTCCAATTTTCTTAGTGACTGCTTATTTTCTGCATAAATTATAAATGTGTTGTTTGGTTTCCAAACATTTGGATTTTTATGTATTGTTTTTTATTGATTTATAGTTTTATTCCCCTGAGAACAGAGAACATACTCTGACTGATGTCAGTTTTCCAAAATTTGAGACTTAATAGATGATCCAAGATATGGTCAATTTTGGTAAATATCCCACATGCAATTGAAAATAATATGTATTGTTAGGTTCAGATATTTTATGTATTTATTCACTTTTATCTGCTTTGCTTATAAGTCAGTAAGAGAAGTGTTGTAGTCTCTCACTGTTATTATAGATATGTCTACTTATACTTTTTTCTGTCCATTTTTGACTTGTATATTTTGAAACCATGTTACTAGGTGGTACAAACTTAAAATTATTATATGCATCTAGCTATTCAAATCCTTTTATCATTTTGAAATATCACTGCTTATCTCTAAAAATGCCCCTTTATCTGATATTAGTATAAATACAGCAGCTTTTGGGGGGTTGTTAGGATTTGCATTATTCCTGTGTCCATCCTTTTACTTTTAAATTTTCTGTGTATGTATGTTTACAATGTATCTCATGTAAGCAACACGTAGTTGGATTTTGTTGTTTCATCCAATTTAACAATTTTTGTTTTTCAATTGGAGTACGTGGTCTATTGAAATTAAATGTAATTACTGATATTTGTAGTTTTATAGCTATAACCTTACTATTTGTTTTCTCTTTGTTCCTTCTGCTTTGTATATGCTTTTCTTTTCTTTTTTCCTTCTTTTAAATTAATTATTTTAAATCATTTCGTTTTCTTTCTGTTGATTTGTATTTTATCATTTTTAATGATTACCCTAGAGACTAAAGTATGCATCCTTATTTTATTATAGTCCAATATATAAATAAATTCATGTTTTTACTCCTTCCCAAGTAACACTGATGTTACCAACATATCGATTCCCTTTGCCCTTTCTACCTTTTGTGTTATTTGCTGGGCATTCTAGTTCTATATATTTTGTGTACTACTCAGGACATTAGTGTAATTAGTTTTCACAGCAAATATTCAGTTTTGTTTTTGTTTTTGTTTTGAGATGGAGTCTTGCACTGTTGCCCAGCCTAGAGTGCAATGGCGCGATCTCAGGTCACTGCAACCTCCACCTCCCAGGTTCAAGAAATTCTCCTGCCTCAGCCTCCCAAGTGGCTGGGATTACAGGCACCCACTACCATGCCCAGGTAATTTTTTATATTTTCAGTAGAGACAAGATTCACCAAGTTGGCCAGGCTGGACTCAAACTCCTGACCTCGTGATCTACCTGCCTCGGCCTCCCAAAGTGCTGGGATTACAGGCATGAACCACTATGCCCAGCCCAATGTTCATTTTTATTTATTATTTAACACTGGCCAAGGGATGGCTGGCTTGCTTGTCCTTTCCTTCTTTCTTTACTTCTCTCTTTTCTTTGCTTCCTTCTTTCTTTCTCTCTTTCTTTCATTCTTTCTTTCATTAAGCTTTCTTATAGTTAGGTTGGTTTGCTACTAGAAAAGTTGGCAAATAAACCATTTATACAACTGATTGGATTTTAGAGAAATTTGCTTCATGTAGACTGAGACAAGGTGACCAAACAGGAAGTCTGAAAATTTCAGGGTTTTTTTTTTTTTTGAGACAGAGTCTCACTCTGTTGCCCAGGCTGGAGTGCAATGGTGTGACATCAGCTCATTGCAATCTCTGCCTCCCAGGTTCTAGCAATTCTGCCTCAGCCTCCCAAGTAGCTGGGACTAGAGGCACACACCATCATGCCCAGCTAATTTTTGTATTGAAAACTTCAATTTTATACTAAGCTTACCACTGGCTAGCTATAGAATATTGGACAATGTTCCCAACTTGCCTAACTTTAAAGTGAGGGAATAGGGATTTATAGAAAGTTGATTCCTATTTTAGTTTTTGTAATACTAAGACATAATTGCCAGGACTATCCTAATAGACTGTGCTATTATGTCATACTGTCCCTTATTATTTTAATTTTTAATTAATTTAAATTTAATTAAATTATAAATTTGTTCATATTAAATTAAACAAATTTAATTTTATTGAATTATTTTAAATGCAATTATAGACACAAGTATAACCAACAAGAGCTTTTTGTTACTGCCGATAAAATCTAAAAGGTAAACTCCAATATTTTAATTTTTCTGTAAATTATTATACAAAAATTGTCAGTTAATATAACATTTTCAAAGACTATTAAGATTTTTTCTGCTTTCTTGATTATCTGTGATTCTTCTAATGTTGAACAAATACACATACACACACACAGATATAAAGGCACATTTTCTGTGGTATGTTGTTTTATGTTTCCAATTATCTCAAGGGATATAATGAAATTCTCAAGAATTTATTTTAATTCACTTTAATTTAAAAAATAAATATGCCCCATACCATTTTGGGTGCTGGGTGTAAAAATAAGAGAAAATAATTAGTATTAAGTTAAACAATCTCCAAGATGTGGGAAATAAAATTTAAAGGACAAATACAACTTCTTATTTCTTGTAACATAACAGGAATTCAGCAAATGTTGAATAAATGAATGAATGCCAACTATGAATAAAACAGAATTAAATTTTGTACAATCATTTGAGCAGGAATATAATGGAGAGTGACTGACGCTGCAACTTCGCAATATCTGGAGAAATAAGAATTATTTGATTTATTTCTTTAAACTGAAAAGCATTACAGAATAGGCCAGCATTTTTGTCATCACCAGCCAGTGGTATAATAGTAATTAGTAGCTGCCAGCAATATTCCATTGCAACCAATGCAGCCATGTAGAAATCAATATTTATCTAGAGAAACCCAAGGCAAGGCATGCTCAAGTCTGCTTTAAATACGGTTTCCTCTTATTTTCTTACCTTATCTTATCTTGAAAATTTTGTTCTCAAATCTATTCATAATATTTGACTTGTTAAAGTTAGACATTATTACTTACAAAGTCAAAAGTGATCTATATTGTCTACAGTCCATAGTCCAAAACTAACTCACCCGGAGAACAACTAGATTTGTTTAACTCAAGCAGGAGGAAAATTTTCAATTTTCTAACAAGTTCTCCAAAATAACATGCTTATTTTTCTCTTGAATATATATTTCAAATGCTCATTCCTCTTCCTAGTTCTAAAGGCTGCTCTCTCATAGCCTATCAAAAAGTTTAATCTCTCCTGGAATTTACAGTGGAAAGATAAGGAAAAAGCAGCAGCACTGATTTCAGAGTTGAGAGGGGACACTGGGACAGAGGGGACAAGCCTCGTCCTCACAGAGCAAGTCTGGGGTCCTTCTGGATGGATCCTCAGCATGTCCACAGCCTTCTAAATAGTGCTTCATATTTACTCGAAAATATGAAGCATTCCTTCATATACTTGAAAAATAGAAACAATAAATGTTCATGTTATAACATTTCAACAAGTATATAGAGTGTACAAACAAGAAAAATTAAAGGTACTCATAATTTTTGCCACACAGTTATTATATTTTATTCTGTAGAGCATTTTTTTCATGCTGAATCTAGACAACATTTTATGTACAGCCTGTACTCTGCTTTTTTGCATTGTATTTTATAGATGTTCTAAAATTAGGAATTTCCCTATTAATAAAAATTGAGGCTATTTCTACCTTTTTAATATTTTAAATAATTTTAGATGTATATCCTTGTCTACAAATCTTTATATTCATAACTGTTTCCTTATAATGAACTATTGGCCACGGAATCATGTGTGCCTTTGGCATAGCATTTCAAAGCTCTAAAGTTTACAAATCACCAAGAATACAATTTTTTGAACCACACATAAGTGACGTACAAGAATAACCATTTTTCAATAACTTCAGCAAAATTGAATATTACAATTTTCTTTGTTCTTTGTTAATTTTTAAAAGAATAAATGTATCTGTCAGTTTCATATGTATTTTTCACAACTTATTATTTGAAACACACAAGTTCAGCTGTGTTGTGGAAAAAGGGTTTAAGACTGAAGCTGGTGAAATGCAGATAGCTGGTCCACTTGAAGATACTCCATTTCCTGACTTCTCCAATGGAGCAGGTGTCTGCACACAGCTCACGAGCTTGCCTGTAACGGTGGCATTGCCTACTCTCTACCCAGTTGTCCCACCAACTCCCTACATTCTACACCACTGAAATCCGTGCAGACAAGATCAAGCTATTGATCATCTTCTGAACAATGAATTCTTTTCTGACAGGGAAGGATTATTCTGCAACTCATGTGGAACACCAAGGGTGCCGGAGACTCAGGTCCATAGAACCCAGGTTTACCATATGGATGTGCATCAAAACACTGTATCATGATAATGCAAGACTAAACCCCGGACTTGATGCCCACAGCAAGGATGCTGTGTTTATCAAACAATAAAACTATTATCTTAAAAATCTGAATAACTTGAAGCCAGCCTAGATGATTCAATACCTTAAGGCTTTCGAGAGAACAAACCTTGTGAACAATGGCTTGACTTTCTTATGAAGAGAAATAATTAAATTGTAAGCCCATTTTTATGCACCCTGATGATTTTTTGTTTTGTTTCCTGAGCTGAGCATTCTTGAGAAATTCAATAGTGATAAGTACAATTGTATGTATCTGCTGAGGAACTCCTGCTATCTTGTTCAACATTCAAATAGTGTTTACTAACCAGAAGCAGTTAGAGTGTATGCGTAAGGAATATAGACTCTGCCTTCAGACCAGACTGCCCCAGCTCCAACCCAGCTTCTTCACTTAATAGCTATGAAGTTGAGTGATTTAGTGAACCTGTCAGTTCTTCAGTTTTCTCTGTAAAATGGGGTAATTTGAATCCTACTTCAGCAGGGGCCTACAAGGGTTAAATAAGAGAAGATGGTTTATAAATAACAATGCCTGAAGCATAGCAAGTGCTCTATAGATGGTATCTATTAATGTAAGGCACCCATAGACTAGACATTTGACTCAATATAGCAATATATTAAATATAGTCACATAAATTAAACATGGTGACTAACTTCAACTAATTTCCATCATGGGAAAACAAAACATGTATTTAAAACCTACATATTAATTAAGGACCAGATTAAATGCATCAAAATCTTCGTTAATTCCACGTTATTCAAAGTAATCTTTCCCACAGCAACTTAAATGTACTTCTCTTTAACATGTTCTACCACATTTTATAATTAATTATGCACATGTCCATTCTTTCTTACCAGATTCTGATATCTTTAAGACAGATTCATTTCAGCCTCTTTCTGCACGCCTGGTTGAAATGACAAGCACATAGCAAATGCTCAATAAATGTTTGATGAATGAATGAATGACAATATAAGGCATTATAAGGCGACGAAAGCATCACAACTGAAGCACAATTAAGCACCACAGACATTAACCTTCATCTCCATGAAAGCTGAAGAGATCCAGAGGTCCACTCCTGATCTGCATGCACAGGGCAAGTTTTATGAAAAACATGGCACTGGAGGAGGTTCTTAAATGATGAAACACAGCCCTGACACTCTGCGTCTTTAATCGGCACTTTCTAATCTTCTCTCCTCGTTGTGAAATTCGGGAAATATGTTCTTTACATGCCTCCTCAAATTTACAGAACTAGCCCAAGCACTGATTTTTCTGGACATAATTCACCCCCATTGCACATGTCCTAGGAAATGGAGAACTCTATGACAGAAATACACATCGTGTGTCCAAAGTAACTTCATAATGGTTTCTGGGTTGTTAAAACAGGAGGAAACCATTGCCTTTTAGAGGAAAGTTACAGTAAATGTCACCATATGAATAAACACTGCAGTGACATGCTTAAGCCTGGTTTTACTTGTTATGATTATGTTGTCTGACTCTTACCACCAGAAGTGCTTCCCTCATATTTTCCTTCACATTAACATTTACGATGGAGGGGCAGCGTTCCTCTTTGCTCACATTGGCCAAAATGAGTCCCTTTACACCCAGCAATATTTCAACAGTCACAGACCAGTGAGAGACCAGCATAAACCCAGCTTGCTATGGGCCTCAGCATGTTCCACCAGCTTTACCCCAGCCAACAAAACTGCCATTTGAAATCCATCTGCTGCATTTCACCGACCTAAATTCTGACCTAGCGGGTAGTCATTGAATTCGAACTGAACAGAAAGGACCAGAGGTTCTAAAGGGAAACATTCTTCAGCGTTACTACATGTGCCCTAAGACAGGAAACACCTAAGACAGCACCTTGAGGCATATTTTTCAGTGCAGAAGTAGCAGAAAACAGAACATGACTCCCCACCCCTTCTTTATATTCCAATGAGATTTGCTAGTTTAACCGGAGCTGCAGTACAAAAGCACTTGTGGTTCATGTTATATTAATAGTGTGGCCTGATTATCAAAAACCATTACTCTTGGTTATCTTGCAGCGGCTGTACAGAGCTGCTATAAGTCAGAGTGACTGCCCACACAGTGTTTGCTCCATGCTTATGATAACAGTATTCTTAATGCAAAAGTGCATTTGTAAAATTATTGCCTTTTAGAGATCAGATTTGTTATAAATGAGACGTGATCACACAATTGCTTCTCTCTGCATAAAAAAATTAAATACATAAATTAAATGTCAATATCCTCCCTCGTCGTGGCTTCCTACAGGTCAGTTTACTTGTGGTCAAACTCTGAGGTATGGCTTTCAAAGCAGATGCGTTGTTAGCTGAATCCCGGCCAGAGGCACAAGCAGTCGCTTTTCTTCTCCTTTCTTTGATGTTGTCTTCTGTAGTTCTGATTGCGGCCTTGTGGATCCAACCCTTTTTTAAGCTTGTCGAGGGGAGCTTTGTTTAGTTTAGTTTTGTTTTTTAAAGCAGTAATGATGGATCGGAAACCATACCATTTCCCTATAGATTCAAATCATTGTTTCCGGTTCTTTGCAGAACTCCATGTGGCTCAGAGTGGCTGCATTCAGAGCTCCTTAATGCTAATGCCACCGTGGTTGACTTTTTAATGTAGCCCTCCCTCACTGGGACACTTTTTCACAAGCCCGGGTTTTGTGTGGAGAAGAGACTAAGACAGGAAGGAAAGCAACTCTAATAAAGTAAAAGAACTCGGTTTTAATGCTCGCTAATCTCCTCCTCTAGGTTATACGTCTCATTATACATGTTACACCGACCGGGAGCCAGAGAGCTATGGCTTTACTTGTGAAACGCAAGGGACTCTATTACCGTGCATCTTCCAACACTCTCAAGTTCCTTTACAAACAAAAATACAAGGGGAAAATATACAGGACTGTCTCCCTTCTTATGCTTTTCCTATTTGAACAGCATTTTAGAATCCTTGATTGTTATAGACAGTTAAGCTTTTCAGACCTAATTCATTAAAAAAATATATTCATGACAAGTTGTTTGAAATGTGGTCCCTTAAGCTTTTTCTGTCTTTTAGAAACTGTTTCATATCGCTATCTAAGAAGAAAAGCCAGCCAAGATTTACATTTTAATTTAGTTAACCAAATAGTTCAGACTGTGTTCTCCAAAGACAAAGACTGGTCTGTAAGTGGGCCGGATTTTCCTGTATTTTATTGCTGTAATTTGCATGAGAAACACCAGATCCTGTATAATTGTTGCTTTGTTGTTGTGATACGAGTAGCTGTTTCCAATGTCAATAATTATAACTTGAAATGAAATTTAGTAGCAGTTAGGGGGTGGGGAGCGGAGGCGACTGCCAGCCAGTCAGAATTTCACATCAAACTAACCACAGTCTAGCCTTCTAATGTGATGCGTGCAGCCACCGGGCTTCCAACAAAACTACACACAAAGTAAACAGAATGAGCAAGTCACTTGAGCCTCCCCACACTATACATCTCGTGTTATGCCATTTTGTTTGGTATCTAATGAAGAACTAGCATGTTTTATATATGATGGTGGCTAATTGCTTCATTACCCATGCAAATCATAAAGGCAAACTGTGTCTTATCATAAAATCAGTAACTAGACCATTTAAAAGCGAGGCTCAGGAAAGCATTATTATGTCCGTGCTTCTTTTGCGCCTGCATTCTTTTTTTTTTTTTTTATGACTTTGTATTAAGTTGTAGCATTTTCCCTGTGGTCATTTGTTCCTTTAGATTAGTCTTCAGTTAAGATAAGCACGTAATGGATGAAGCGAGGGGCTGTGTGGAGATTGCTGCTGCCTCGGCTCTTGGCCCTGCGATGCGAGCCGACCCACCCACCGCTTTGCCCTGGATGCTCTCAACTTATCTGTGAGGGAGGACGTTGTGAAGAGAGACTGCAGAATCTTGGATCTGCCCTTCTAGCCATGTGCCCGCCTCGGCCCTTCGTCAACATGGGTGAGATTCCATTGCGGAGACCCACGGCTGCACGGTCTTTTAAAGGTAACACGAAACCAGCAGAGTGGAAAAAGAAAATGAAAGCGGAAGCAGGATAGAGAACAGAACACCTTCTAAGACCCCCGGCTGAGCCGGGTGTCCTCAGAGACAGCTACCTCTTCATTACTGGAAATTTGGACCCTCCTGACCTCCTGATTCTGGATAATTAACACCTTAGTGTTGACGAAGGCTACGTCCCACATTTTCCTGATAATCAACCCATAGCTAATAAGGCAGCATTTAGTGATCCTTATTGTTTTTCTCATCAGAGGAAGGAGAAAAGTTCAATGAGGGAATCTTTTTAAAAACCCATACATTCAGAACAAAATTAAAATCTTGTAAAGTAGTTTACATTAAATCACCCAACCCAAGTCGTGCAGGCGTATACACTGGAAGACCAAGGAATCTTTTACAGGGAATGTAATTCCAGGCTAACTAGCAGAGGTAGTGTCAAGGCAACAAAGAAATTCTGCCTGTGCACTAATTCCTCACCGCAGCTGTTGGGGTGTTAGATTAGGAGGCTGTACACCTTTCCCAGGAATATTAAAGCAGACTGTCTAACCGCCTGTGTTTGTCCTCGTAGCCTCATTCTTGCTGCTAGCAGAGCATGTCCCAACTGTTGTCAATTTATCAATGTAACGTGCACTGGTGGGCACAGTGTGAGCAGCCATTAGGACAGGTGCCTCTATCCATCACAGCCAGTCACTTATTCCACCTTGTCAAGGAAACTAAATGGAGCTTTTGGAGAAATGTAAACAACTCTCTAATGGACAATCAAAGCACCACTTTCTGAAGCAAACAAGAGGAAGAAATCTGACAAGACATTTTTTGGGGGGGGTGATACTATTTAAGTGTTTTTTAAAAGAATTTTTAATGGTCGTAGTTTTAAAACACTGGGGTGAAGTGGGCATGAGGGAAGTAAAAAGGAGAAGTAAAACAGCTAAAGCAAAGTCCTTCTTGTGGCCAAAGACTGAGAAATGAGGATTATGACGTGGTGACATAACTGAATGGAGGGACCTTTGACTGTTCTGGGGAAGATGCACAAAGCTGCCAACAAAGTCAACTTAATTTAAAAAAAAGAAGGAAAAGAAATCCTAATAGAAATAGAAGGCTTGTAGTTAATCACTTTTTATTGATATGTTTTTAAAGTTCCAAATGTACATGAGGAGAACAGGAAAACACTAAGTATTTGCTCCCCAAAACCACCCTTCATGGCACAAGCCTAACTTAACACATGGCTTTTTCACTGTGTCTCAGAACACGGAAAAGTCAGCTTTGTCAAACCGGGAGGAGAAGCAAATTCTTCAGAAAATGCCCTGCCTTCAACCCCCTGCTCGGGGCCATTCTTAGATTATGAGCATCCGACTGCTGGAATGCTGCTGAGGGGGAGGAGACAACCTCCAAAGTAGCGATTTCCAGCATGGGCATTCAGGACTGCACCTTGACTGTCACTGCGAAGCGATGAGGTAGCCAGGGCACACCGTGGAGCGCAGGTGCTCCTGGCATGGAGAGCCCAGTGCTTTTAGGCAGATGGACAGCGCCACACTGTGCCAGCTGAAGCTTCTGGGTGGTCTTCCAGGGACACTTTGTGGTTATCCATTCTGGAGGCAACAAAGACCGGAGGTGCTGCCAATAGCTGCATCATGGGAGAGGAGAGCCGGCCAATCTCAGAGCTGAATACAAATAAAGAGAAAAGAGATGCTCTAGGAAGAGGTTACCTTCTGGGAATCAGGCAGCAGTGAGGGATCAAGAGGTCACTGCAACGTTGCCAGCTGTCATGTCTGGTAATAAATAAGGAGCATGAATTGGGACTGTTGAAATTGACCCTGAATTGAAACTCTTTTATAAGAGAATACCTGCCTCAGTCGACTTGGACTCCCCTGTTGCGTGTCAGCTACTTTGTCCTCATCAGTATCCCTAATTTAGGGTTACCCTGGGATGTAGGGGTCAATATCCTATTCAGATAAGGTGAGTAAGAGTTGGATCTTATCAGCTTTCTAGAGCACTATGACCTCAGTTCTTTAACCAAGTCTTCCTTAGTCAGGGCCCATAGGTAACAAACACCCCATTGGGGAGAATTTGAATCTTTGTTTAAGGTCAGGTGAGCTATTCAAATCTGTGCAGTCAGTCCATGACAACTTTCATAATGGAAATGTTCTCTGCAAGTTCAGTAGGGTAGCCACTAACTAAATCCGGCTTTTGAGTTATTAAAATGTGTCTAGCAGGACTGCAACACTAATATTTAATCTTTATTTAATTTTAATTGATTCACATTTAAATTTAAACAGTCCCAGGTAGCTAGTGGCTACTAGTGAGAAACATAGCTCTAGACCCATTTCTTGAAAAAAAAAAAGTGATACTATATGAATCTGACCATACATAAATCTGACCAAATAAAATCTTCTGGAGTGTGCTGTCCAATATCTACACGTGACTATTTACATTTAAATTAATTATAACTAAATGTGATTAAAGAGTTAGTTCCTTGGTCTCACTAGCCACATTTCCAGTGTTCAATGGCCACGTGTGGCAAGTGGACACTGTATTAAAAAACGCAGGTACAGGATATTCCTATCATCACACCAAGTCCTATTGAATGCAGGTGGTCTCAAAGAACAGACACCAATCCAAAGAGCAATCAAACCACTAACAAGGTCACCTAATTCAACAAAATATGTGCTGTGTATTGTTGAAAGCAGAACTGAGACACAAAAATATTTATAGAGTTTATTTGAGAAAAAAGCAATTCATGAATCAGAAAGCACCAAATCGAAAGCGGTCTCACGGGTTCCTTAAGCTCCATGAAAAAGCACAAGGGTCAAGCTTTCACAGGGCAAATGCAGAAGCAAGACAAAGACAGTATCTGATCGGTTACACTGCACAGTTGTATTATTTGTTGTGTCACACGGAAGAATCCATGGTTAGACGACTACAAGTTAGTGGGCGGCTTCTGCTGGTTGAGGTCAAGTTTTGTTTTTTGCCAATCCAAGTATTTATAAGAAATGGCCCAAGTTAAGTTTTGCTTATGTTTGCATTCCAAGCAAAGTTAAGGATACTTTCAAGGACTGACTGGTTCTGTCTACTCAGGAATTGTCCAGGCCTGGTCTCCATTTAATTTACTGTAACAATATCTGCTATTTTCCAGGCACTGTGTTGTTAGGGCTATAGTGGTCAACAGGAAATGTATGGCCCTGCCCACATGGAGCTTAGAAATGAGTGAAGATTAAGAAAGTAAATACTTGTATTACTGTGTAGTAGTATAAGGCTGGTGGAGGAAACTACTAAGATTATGGGTAGCACATGAAAAGATCAACTAACCCTGAATTCAGAGATAAGAAAAAGTTTACCAGAGGAAGAAGAAGAAGAGTAGACATTAACCAGCTGTGTCGGAGGCTGTGGTGCATTTTGCAAGGGGTAACGTGACTAGAAAAGTTAAGCAGAAGGTAGACCCCACAGTTTGGCCTTAATCTAAGTGCGCTGGGTAGCTAGTGAGGGTTTTAAGCAGAGAAATAAACCAATCAGGTGCCACCTTTTATTTTCTTTTTAGATATTTAGTATTTTATTAATAAGATCATTTAAATGAATTCAAAAATTGGGCTAAAATATGCAACTAGAAAAAGATAATTCTCCAATACAGGGTTGTGTTTGTAAGAAAAATTCACTCCATATTCCCAACATTGGCCTCTAGAAAATTTAACCTTGAGGTCAGATGAGTTTATTTTTAGAGACATTCTAATTTCTGTGTATTAAGAGAAATAATAATCACATTCTGATTTTTAATAAGTTCACTTGCCTACTTTTGAAAATTAACTGACTCTACTTGAGAAAATGATTTGCCGTATGGGTCAAGACTAGAGAAGAGTTTGAAGGCTGTTGCGGTAACTCAGACATGATGGTGGTCTGCAGTACATAACCGTGGAGAGACAAATTGGTAAATTTGAAAAATGTGTGAAATTAGTACACTTAATCCTTCTTCATTGCTCAGAGAAGTCTGCTGACCTATCCAAGATACAATTATTTATTCAAAGTTAGCCATTTGAAAATGAAAACAAATGATTGGAAGCCCCCATGTTACTGACATTCTATTTCTATTTCTCCAAAGTGTAATATGATTTTTATCTGCATCAATGGTGTATGTTGTTGATGAAAATCCTCTTAAGGCCAGAGGCCAAGTGTATGTCAATATACACAGCACCCATTGTTAATGGTAACTAATTAAAGCTTTCTGGTACTGTGGAAAGTTAGTTCCAGTGTCTTAAGATAGTTGACTGCAGGCCAAGCATGGTGGCTCGCGTCTGTAATCTCGGCACTTTTGGAGGCTGAGGCAGGCAGATCATGAGGTCAGGAGATCGAGACCATCCTGGCCAACATGGTGAAAGCCCGTCTCTACTAAAATTACAAAAAAATTGGCTGGGCATAGTGGTGCACACCGGTAGTCCCAACCACTTGGGTGGCTGAGGCAGGAGAATTGCTTGAACCCCAGAGGCGGAGATTGCAGTGAGCCGAGATCACGCCACTGCACTACAGCCTGGGTGACAGTGTGACTCCGTCTCAAAAAAATAAAAATAAAAAAATAACTGTGGTAATGTCTATGTTTTAAGATGTATTTCTTTTTAAAATAAGGCTTTAACTTCAGTTTTTCTATCGAAATTGACACACTGGATCACTAGTGAGAAACCTTCAGATTTCTTGATTTTAGACTTCTGGATTTTAGATTTCTCAATGATTTGCTTATAATTTGCCACATTGTCTTAGTCCATTCAAGCTGCTATAACAAAATACCACAAACTGGGTGTCTTCTAAATAGCAAAGATTTGTATCTTATGGTTGTGGAGGCTGGGAAGTCCAAGATCAAGGTGCAGGCAGATTTGGTTTCTGCTGCGAGCCTGCTCCTCACAGTGCCTTCTAGCTGTTTTCTCATGTGGTAGAAGGGACAAGGAAGCTTTCTGAGACCTCTTTTGTTAGGGCACTAATTCCATTCACAAGAGCTCTGCCCTCATGATTTAATCACTCCCCCAAAGCCCTACCTCCTAATATGATCACATTGGTGATTAGGTTTCAGCATATGAATTTGGGGGGAACACAGGTATCCAGACCATAGCACATATACATTGCTGGAAAAAAGAATGTTTTCTTTCTTATACAGATTAGGCAATTGCAGTCATTGATTGACTGTGACTGGGATTTAATGGCCACTGTTTTACAGCTTTCAATAGGATATTAGTTTATTTCATCTAAATTGAGTGATTCTATGATCTCCAATAGCAAAGTTAAAAGAAAAAAAACAAGGAAGTTCTAGGCTAGTCTGCAGCAGCATCAAGTGCAAGTGGAAGATAGTAATGAACCATCTTGTGGTTTCCTTGGACATTTGAATTCTGAGTCCAGCTACCTGATAGGTAAGGTTTAACCAGGAAACCTAGGATTTTAATTCCCACCTGCCTATCAGTAAATCTGATTTACAGACCAATACAGAATCATGAAAATGCTTGAAGCCCAGACTACCCAATAGTGTTCTGTTTTAGCATTTAGAAAATTTAAATGCTAAACTATTAATTAAAAACTATTTAGTAAAATAGTGAATGTTTTAGCATTCAATTGCTATTGAATGCTAAAATTGCATTCTGCATCTTAGCATTCATGGATTTAACATTCATGACTTTCATTATTTGTGAGTGACCCTGAATGAAGTTAATCACAATGGCACCCCTTTAGGGATAGACTATAACACCCTTTTGAGTATTACAGTGTAAACATTTTTACACATGGTATCTATTGACAGAGCAGTTACATCACTTGCCCAAGGGCCCCCAGTTAGTAAATTTGCAAACCCAGGCTTGTCTAACTCCAAAGCAAGTGACTTTGACCACATTATCCTGCCTCTCAACAACATGCAGTGATTTAAATATTATTGAGGCATGAAATTCGATGGCCTGTTCTTGCGGCTGAGGCAAAGACTGAATCATTTAGCTGGTGGAGTGCCTGGCTGACCACCCAGGATTTCCTCTCTGTGGGGCTTTATTGCTCTCCACTCTAGACAACAAGCAAATAAACAAAACTGCTTGGTGTGAAACACTGCTGAAAAGCAAACTAATTGTTTGGGACTGGTGATAAAACTGAAAGGGAAGTCAAGCTTTTTTAGAACTTGAGGATTTACAAAGGTCTCAGCCGATGATAATCTTATGGAGCTCAGGTGCAATGCAGGTGGAGAAAGTAGAGAGAGTGCGGCTATGCAGTTTGGAAAGAGCTCTGGATTATTTCTTTTCTGATGAGCAGAGGCTGTTGTTCTGGCAACTTCCAAACTGTATAATCACTGCCGTATTTGGATGTGGATGGAGTACATGAGATTTGTGTCTAACATCATATGACTGGATCATATAAGTTTCAGTCACTTTATAAATGCTATATTAGTACTGCCAAGAATATGCATGCATGTTTTCATATATCAGGTGTCCCTCAATATGGGAAAACTTATTGTAAAGCGAAATTCTCTAACTCACATCTTCTTTATTGAGTTACAATAAAAGGAAGAAGATAAAACCTAGGGGTGACTCTTCAATATGCTGATCATTTCAATCCTGTTGGGAAAACTATTCAATAAAGGTGGAAATCAGAATACACTTCAAAAAGCATGTGTCATTTTTAGGGAATAAAAGCAAAATTACTACAGATATTTTCTTCCTCCTGAGGCATTCTCTCAGGTTCTGTTTTAACTACCCAGGTCCCAAATCAGTCTTCACTGCTGGGCTGTACTGTTCTGTTAAAATAGAAAAAAAGAGAGAGAGAGAGAATGTAGAAAGCCACAGTGCTTTAAGGAGAATTCCTAAAATCAGTCTTTCCTTCCTCCCTGACCCAACTCTCTACTTTCCACATTAAAAAGAACTGTACTGTACATGAGATTCTTCATTTGCCAAATGATGTAGGTTTTTTTTTCTTTCTTCTTTATTTTTTGTTTGTTTGCTTAAGCCTGCATTGTCATAGAATTAGAAGATAACATATTTTTCTTCCTTGGATTTCTTTTCTTTGCTTCTTATTATTATTATTTTGAGACACAGTCTCGCTTTGTCACCCAGGCTGGAATGCAGTGGCACCATTTCAGCTCACTGCAACCTCTACCTCCCAGGCTCGAGCGATCCTCCTGCCTCAGTCCGCCACGTAGCTGGGACTACAGGCGTGCACCACCACGCTCAATTAATTTTTGTACTTTTTGTAGAAATGGGGCTTTGCCATGTTGCCCAGGCTGGTCTCAAACTCCTGCGCTCAAGCAATCCACCTTCCTAGCTTCCCAAAGTGCTAGGATTGCAGACATGAACCACCATGCCTGACTTTCTTTGGTCTTGATTCCTGCAGCATCTGCAACAATGTCCTCCATTTATTTAGAACCCATTTGTTTTCTCATTGAATAAACATATATTGAGCGCCTACTATGATGCAGGCATAGTTCTAGGTATTGGGGATACAGATCCCAAAAAAAGGAAAGAAAAAGAAAACCTGCTCTCATGGAGCTTGCATTCTGTATGTATGTGTGGTTCTTAACAGGAATGATTTTGTCCCTCCCCTTTCCCTGTGACATTGGGCAGTGTCTGGAAGCACTTGACATTTTTGTTTGTCACAACTGGGGCAGTGGAGCCACCTGCACTTGGTGGGCAGAAGTCAGGGATACTGTCAAACATCCTGCAATACACAAACAGCTATTCAGTCCAAAATGTCCGCAGTGCCAAGGCAGAGAAATCCTGATATGTACATATAGTATGCTGAACAATGAATGCCAGAATATATATATATTGCTTGCAACGCTGGGAAAGGTGCTGGATAGCTTTCAGAATTGGAGGAAGGGCTAAAGCAGCAAAGATCCCAGGGACTGAAATCAGGAATTCTCTGCTTACAGGACTCTCCCACCCTTCTCATCTCTCATTTTGCTTCTCTCTTCTCTTTGCACAATGCTGCCTCATGTGCTACTACACAGAAAAGACCTCACCTTGTGGAGCTTAGAAACCTCAGAGGAAAACTCAGTTTTTAGGCCTGGCATCTCTATATCAAACAATGTGCTTGGCCTTATTCTGGTCATGTGCCCACCCCATGGGCCAATCTTGGTTGCCTGAGGATGTGGTGCAGTGAATGGTCACACCTATTCTTAAGGCTAGGCAGTTCAGAGGTAGCAATGAAGGCTAGAATATTGCTATTCACAATCTCACCGCAGCAGAAGGAATGGCAAAAGGTAGCTCTGCAAAGGAAAAAACGGTGGACCAGAAAACCGAAATCAGTGTGTGTAATTATGCTACAATGAAGGGTGTAAAACCATAGCCACACACTAAAGCAGCAATTCCCAACCATTCTAGCATTGAGACCCCCTGTATTGACACTCCTCTGTTTCCTAGCCTTTGGCCATCCAAAATATTTGAAATAATGTTGGTACCTTTATTAAATTACAATGGATTTTTTTCTTTTAAAGTATATTCTGAGAATGACTTAGAAAATTTTGAAATAATCAGAGATACTCCGGGTTACCCAACAAGGAACTCATTTTACTGATCAATGCATATTAATTGGGTACCTACTACCTACAAAGCTTTGTACTGGACATGTGAAGGATACAGCAAAGAAGGCACGACACTTGTATCCCACTTGCAATGTGAGGCAGAGGTACTAGAGAGTTTCCCTAATGATATAAGCTAGGCTAATCCTAGCATTTTCTGTCGCTACCTCAAAAGGCACATGCCACTATAACATCACCTGTATGTTGCATAAATTGGCCTAGAGGGCAAACAACCCCGACTTAAAATTTTTTACTTGCTTTTACTTGTTTCTCCTAGACTTGACACCTTTCCAGTGATGCCTGCCAGAAACATTCTGACATGGTGAGGCTTTCTGTGTTAGTCCTGTCTGGCCAATAACAACAACAGCCAGCACTATTCACGGACACTGTGTAAGGTATTTGCATCGCCATTACACTCTTTTGGACCATTATGTGAGGTCAGCATTTATGCCCATTTTGCAGAGTTAGAATCTGAGGCAACAAAGAGTCTGGTAGATTTATCCATGATGACACAGCTTAAAAGTGGCAGGGCTTCAATTTGGCCTCAGGCCTTTATGACTCCAGAGATCCTGGTCTTAACCATTATGGTGCAGTCTTGTTGCCATTTCTACCTCAGTAAAATCATCAAGTAGTGGAAATAAATAATATACTTTAAGCAGTAGAGATATAAAGAACTGGACTGTGTGCGGTGGCTTATGTCTGTAGTCTCAACACTTTGGAAGGCTAAGGCAGGAGGATCACTTGAAGCCAGTAGTTCAAGACCAGCCTGAGTAACATAATGAGCGAGACTCCATCTCTACTAAAAATAAAAAATTGGCCAAGCATGCATACCTTTAGGCTCTGCTACTTGGGAGATTGAAGTGGGAGGATCGATTGAGCCCAGGAATTTGAGGTTGCAGTGAGCTATGACCACCCTGGGTGACAGAGTGAGATCCAGTTTCTAATTTAAAAGTTAAAAAAAAAAAGTGCAGCAGTTCAAGGAAGAGACAATGTAAAGGCAATTTAGGACAGCTTTTTGGCAGAAGAGAATACGAGAAGTGTTCATTCATTCCCAGTGTTTTGCTTCCAGGCTGAGGCTAATTGCTGTGATTTTTAAGTACCTTGCCTTAGCTCAGTAAGGTAGTATGTTGTCCATACCATGACCCCCGACCCTTCTAGTGGAGAGGAAGAGGAAAGAACCTACCTAGGCCAGGTACTGTGCCAAACTCTTTCATATACCCTTTCATCTACTCCTCCCAAGGCCCCAGGAGGAGTTGTTGTATCCCCTCTTAATAGGTGTGAACAATATTGCCCAGAATAATTAACAGGAGCCAGGCCACAGACAGGAAATGAGCCTATGTTCTTTCAACTGTTCTTGCCCTCTATGGCCATCCTCATCCTCATCTTCATCCATAACCATGCCTCCCATAAAATATTGACCTATTCAACCATCCTCATCCCTAGCCATACCCCCAAAATATTGACCTATTCTAAATAAGGAATTCAAAAGCACAGCTCTCTCTCTGCGGGCCTCCTCTGTGTTAGCACCATGAATTTCTTCCGAGCAAACATAGAAACCTGTATGGGCAATGAAGATTCTATCCATCTTGAGCTATGCCAGTATCACCCTGCTTTCTATAAGCCTGGTAATTAACTTTTGTCTAACTTCCTAAAAATGTTAGCAGGGTCCTGCCACACTCCACATGTATAGCAACATTATTAATTTTTAAATACAAGGCTGTTTTTTTTCCAGTGGAAAATGCATTTGCCTTCACAGTCTAAGGCACTCAACTACCAAATTATCTTAGAGGAAAAGTGGAGAATGCAGACTGAAGGGTACAGTTTGTAGGTCTCACTTATTTTTGAAATAAAGGATGACTTCCAAAAAATGATGTGAGTACAGAGCTTGTGTAATCTCCATTCCCAGCGATTCTTCTTTGATTGATGTGCCATTAATACTTTAATTGGCAACAGGTGCAGCTGATTGTTGGTTCCTATGCTGAGAAATCTGAAATTGAACATAAGGTTCTGATAAATTAATAAACTCCTCTGCTCAAAACAGTTGTTGCTGCAAACTAACTTTCCATGGAGTGCTGCTCCATCAAGCACACTGAATTCTTTATGTTAAAAAGCAAAGTGTTACTTAATGATAAATTAAAATTGCACAAAGAGCCACAGATAGAACACAATAACATCCCCCTCCCAGGGAAAAGGGAAATTGCTGGAAGGAGCAGAAGAAAGTGATTTATGAAATAAATTGGTTCCCTTTTGTAGACCAGTGTTTTGTCTCTAGATTCCATATCACATTATTAAAATAATTTTATATTATTTAATATAAATGGGTGAAGAGAGAATAAAGGGTTTTTACATAAGGTCCTTTTTCCCCCTGAGGTAAAAATTAATACTGAGTAGAAACTTAGGGGAAAAATTGTGAAGATTCTATACAAGATCTTCAAGTTATTTTTTGTATTATTTATTAACCATTTAAGTATTGAGACCATATTAACAATTTTGCTGAAAGAATTTGTCTCTGATGGACACAGAGTTTTAGGCCCTTATTTTCTGTTAAGGAGAAACAAATCATTTATTCACAGCCCTGGTTGTGATGGTGAATGAACATGGGTCATTGTCTCTATCCCCTAAATCAAACATGTAATATGACTCAGAGAATATAAAGAGGTTGACAGATATCATAGTCATAGCCTTCCACCCACCCAAGGAGCCCCAAAGCTGTGAGAAATCTGATGAGGGCAGAGGGAGGTCCTAGCATAGAGGGCGGTAGCTTGAGCAGTACGGGGCTACGGGCTTCTAGGATAGGCTAGACTGGGGAAAGATTTCTAGCTGTGCCCTTTCTTCCTCCCTCATGTAGATCTTTCCTGCACTGTAACTGTTATAGGTGATAAAGGCAGCCCTGGAAGCCTCTAGCCATCTTGGGGCACCCAGGCTAAATTAGGGGAGTGGAGCCAGGGTGAGGAGCCAATGTCACTGAGTAAGGGTAAGCTGGCTGACCCCACGAGCATTTCCTTCCCTCCCCTCTTCTCTCCACCCTGTAGGCTATTACAGGGACAAATTACAAAGAGGTTGAAAGTGTCAAAAGAAAAAGCCAGGGATGTGTTACACCCAAAAATATCATCTCTAGAGGTTCTTGTTACCTACCATGCCCCATCTGAAAAAAAGCACAAGCTAGGAATTAGGCTTCCGCCTTCCCTCCCATATTGACAGGACTAGCAAAGGCAGCTAAAGACTCCAGTGGGATAAAGGGTGAGTTCACAGGCAAAAAATAAGATATCAGAGAAGCATTACCAAAATGAACAATTGGAGTGGCCTATGCCAAAGGGAGTAAAATATATGAACTAGGCAAGAATTTGAAATAAGCATAATAAATATCTTTAGAGAGAGAAAGAGTGGACAATATAAGCACAAAGTGGGAGCACATATTATAAAGGAAAATCCATTAAAATTCCTGGGCATAAGAAACATAATAGTTGAATTAAAAAAACAAATGAATGGATTGGTTAAAAGCAGACTGAATACAGCTGTAGAACAGAAGATATTGGAAGGGATGAAGTGATGGGAAAAAAAAGCAAACAGGGCACTGAAGCAAAATCTTCAATATACATCCAACAAAAATCCAAATAATTTTTTTAAAAGAAAAAGAATATGTAGGGAAGGAATGAGTGAAGAAGTGAGGACAGAGAACTTCTCAAAATTAATGAAAGATTTAAAAGTCTAATAGACTGATATTTAAGATATCAAAGACCATGTCAAAATTTCAGAAGCATACAGAGAGCATAAGCAGAAGCATAAAGCAAAAGGAAGTCAGGGAGTGCTGAAATTCTGGTCATGTTCAGAGAGGAAAGATATGTCTATTGATAAGCTTTTGATGCTAATGGGAGGAAACTGCGGAAATGTGGGTATAAACAAGTTAGGGGTGTTCATTAAAAGAATAAAAATAGAATGTATACTCTTCAGAGAAACAAAATAAAGTTTAATTTACCCAGTGGAAAACATGAAAAAATAACAAAAGAATAAATAATAAATAGAAAATATTAAATTAAACTTCAGAAAGAAATCTTAAGACTAAAAACACTGAAAGGTTAAAAATAATTCATTGGAAAAATATTCTAGGCAAATATAAACCCAAGGAGAACCAGGCTAAAAAATTTAATGCCAGACAAAAGAGAATTAAAATCATAAGAGAAAAAATTATTTGGGAGAAACTATGAAGAAAGCACAATTACTATGAACATATTTCCACCTAATAATAGAGCCTGAAAACATGTAAAGCAACAGCCAATAGAACCAGAGAAGACAACGGCTTGGTGGCTTGTGCCAGTGATTCCAGCTACTTGGGAGACTAAGGCAGGAGGATCACTTGAGGACAGAAGTTCAAGGCCAGGCTGGGCAACATGGTAAGACCCCATCACTAAAAAATAAAAAATTAGGCAGGCATGGTAGCATACACCTGTAGCCCAGCTACTCAGGAGGCTGAGATGAGAGCATTGCTTGAGCCCAGGAGTTCTAGCAAGACTTCAGAAAGCTAAGATCGCCTGGATGACAGAGTGAGACCAGGTCTCTTAAAAAAAAACAAACTACACAGTAGTAGTCATTGGATATTTAATCCACCTCTCTCAGACTCTAGTAGATCAGGTAGATAAAAATTAAGCAATGACATGAAAGATTTGAGTAATATGCCTAAAAATATTGTTTATTATCAACTTATATGAAACCAGTTACTATGGGGTATGAAGTAGTTTTTTTTTTTTTTTTTTTTTGACAGAGTCTCACTCTGTTGCCAAGGCTGAAGTGCAGTGATTCTCCTACTTCAGCCTCCCAAGTAGCTGGGACTACAGGTGTGTGCCACCACACCCAGCTAATTTTTTGTATTTTTAGTAGAGACGGGGTTTCACCATGTTAGACAGGATGGTCTTGATTTCCTGACCTTGTAATCCGCCCACCTCAGCCTCCCAAAATGCTGAGATTACAGGCATTAGCCACTACGCTGGGCCTTGAATGGTTTTACCACCTGATATGGTTAGGCTTTGTGCCCCCACCCTAACCTCATCTTGAATTGTAATCCCCATAATCCTCAGGTGTTGAGAGAAGAAACCAGTGACAGGAGACTGGATCATAAGGGCAGTTTCTCCCATGCTGTTCTCATAATAGTGAGTGAGTTCTCATGAGATCTGATGCTTTTATAAGTATTTGGCAAGTTCCTCGTTCCCTCATTCTTTTCTCCCCTGCTGTCTTGTGAAGAAGTTGCCTGCTTTCCCTTCTACCATGATTGTAAGTTTTCTGAGGCCTCCCTAGACATGCAGAACTGTGAGTCAATTAAAACGCTTTCTTTTATAAATTACCCAGTCTTGGGTTTTTCTTTATAGAAAGGCAAAAACAGACTAATACACCACCTTAGAACTTCCACTTTATATTGTCAAATCTCCCTTTTGCCTTCTTTAATGATGACTTGAACAAATTCCCTCTTTGGTCATTGTTGGTTATTACAGATTCAGCCTAATTAAGATTTCAAACCAAGTTTCAATATAAATCTCTTTTTCTCTTCTCTCCACCTCCCTCCCTTCCCCTCCCTTCTCCTCTCCCCTCTGAGTACAGAACATGTGGATCTGCAGAGGAGACAGGCCATGGTATCCTCTTTTTACACTCTTTTCCACTCCAGTAGCACAGGGGAAGTGGGAGGGGTGAAGTTAGTCTGAAGAGGACTCTGCCTTTTCCTTCTTATGGGGCTTTTTTCTTGTCTGGAGTAAGAAATATTTAACTAGTCAGTTATTAGTGGTAGAGAAATACTCTGATCTCTCCATGGCTCAACCCGGTCTGTCAGCTTATATTGCTTCAGAACGCCCCAACCTACCTCACAGGGAGGGAAAAAATCTCTCACCAGGAGCTGCATTTCCTGCAAAGCTGAATATCTGGAGACCAAACTAGGATGAGGACTTGAGGCACTCACCTCAGACACAAAATTTAAGGAGGCACCAAAAAACTCATAATCAAGATAAATAGTATTTTAATGCAATATGTTTTAAAAATCAAAATTAAGACAAAAATATAAAATGACTCCAAAACCAAAATTTTAAATAAAGAATAAATATTGTTGTGATTCTCCTTTGCTTCCATCTCCATTATGCCACTGGAAGGTCTTAATTTTGACTGCATTTTTCCCTCCCTCAACAGCATTTTTACATGGTCAAGAAAAAGGATTGGGTAGTGGCTTAGTACAGCATGGTCAGTTCTGCTGCTTCTTTTTTTTTTAATGAAATATTGCTCTTATCCCCCAGGCTGGAGTGCAATGGCACAATCTCAGCTCACTGCAACCTCTGCCTCTTGGGTTCAAGCCATTCTCCTGCCTCAGCCTCCCAAGTAGCTGGGATTACAGGCGCCTGCCACCACACCCAGCTAATTTTTGCATTTTTAGTAGAGATGGGATTTCACCATGTTGGTCAGGCTGGTCTCGAACTCCTGACCTCAGGTGATCTGCCCGCCTCAGCCTCCCAAAGCGCTGGGATTAGTGGTGTGAGCCACCAAGCTGGGCCAGTTCTGCTTCTTAATAGAAAGACCTGAGAAAGATGTGGTGCTTGTGGTACTGATGGATCCATCTAAATGGTAGAACACTTTGGGCCCACTGTTAACAGCAGATGATTCTGCTGGCCATTTCAAGGGCAATACCTTGAAAGGCAGCCTACCAAGAGGCAATCCCAGAGGGTAATCCCAGAGAGAGTTTTAAGAAAAAGAAAACACAAAGAATACCTCCAACAAATACAGAATACCTGTTATTTTCTTTAAAAAAAAAAAAAAAGATGTTATAAAAATATCCGTATTCCCTTTCTAAAGCATCAATAAACTGCGAAGGAACTGCAGGTTGAAGTTCTTGAAGAGTACCAATATTCAGCTGCATTTGACCTCCAAAAATGACAATTTCATTTGGTCCAAACTAGTATATCACAGACTATATCTTCTCTGACTACAGAACTATAGTATTAAAAATCAATGACAAAGGAAGAGCTTGAAAAATATTTCTGAAATATTTAACATAATCACTAAATAGAAAACTTGTGCTTTTGTGAATTCGATCTGGACTAAGTGCTTCTCCATTAAAATCTGCTATAAAACCTGCATAAGAGAAAATAAAACAACCATTCAAAACAATGACGAGTGATCAACACAGAACCTGAGAAGCTCTGATCCTTTAAGAGAAGGGAAACACTACCAATGAGATCTACATTTGTCTAGCTTTTTCTCCATGACCATTTGCCAATATGTAGCATGAGAGACTAGAAAGTAGTAGTTCCAATGGTCAGAGAAGATACATGTTGGAGTTTTGAACAGCCAAAGCAGCTGGGACTTGAGGGATAAAATCTTGAAAAAAGAATACTACTGGGAAGTGAGCCTGGAAATCTCTGTTCAATCTCCACTTGA
Organism: Cacajao melanocephalus; assembly: GCA_963573385.1. NCBI lineage: Eukaryota > Metazoa > Chordata > Mammalia > Primates > Pitheciidae > Cacajao > Cacajao melanocephalus. The sequence goes on along the minus strand of CAUYLG010030261.1, from coordinate 10,501 downwards.
GGCTTTGGCCAATTTCTAGGCTGTACACAAAACTGTCAGAAACTAGCAGCTGGAAACATTGTGGTACTAAGGAGGCAAAGACAGGAATTTAAGGCCTGCCAATGTCAAATGGCCCTGGTAAATATTACAGACTCTCAGTTGAGACATCAGAAGATGTATAACCTAGAAGTAAAGACAAAATGAAATAAAACAGCTCCAAAATCAATCTTCAACAGGATTAAGGTGATCTGCATGTACTCTTTGTTGCCAAAAGAGATCTTAACCCTCTTAGAAAGACGATAACACCATACAGGCTCTCTATAATTTTAATGGAATCAATACACAATGTCTAGCATCCAACTAAAATGTATAAAGCATGTTACAAAAAAAAAACTAGTGACCAAAGCCAAGCAGAAACAGACCCACAGATGATTCAGATATCAGAACTATTAGACAGGGACATTAAAATAACTATATTTAAGAAAATAGAGAAAAATAATTTCAGCAGGTACTAACAATCTGTATTAAATAATTTCAGCATGTACTAATAATCTATGTTAAAAATCAAATGAAATGTATAGGATTGAAAAATATAATAACTGAAGTTATGAATTCAATAGAAGAATTTATAGAAAATTAGACAGAGATGAAATTAGAATAAATTTTTCTCTCAGTGCTTTGATCTAGTTATTCTAAGCTGGCCTGTGTAAACTAGAATACAGGCCAGCTTAGAATATCTAGATCAAAGCACTGAGAGAAAAATGTGGAAGTTAGGGAGAAGAGTAGAAGAGATATGTAGGACACAGTGAAAATGTCTAACATGTAACTGAAGTTCCACAAAGAAAGGAGAATAAACATGATACAGAAACAATATTTGAAGAAAAATTAGTTGAGAGTTTCTAAAACTGAAAGATATCAAACTACAGATTTATTAAACTTTAAAAACCAAACAGGATAAATATAAAGAAAACTACATGTAGACACAACATAGTAAAACATACTAAAAATCAAAGAGAAACTCTTAAAAACAGTCAAAGGAAAAAAGACACATTGCCCTCAAGGAAGAAATAATAATTCTTGGAGCTTATGTATCAATGTTGTTTTTTTTCAACGGATATCAGAGAACAATGGAAAACATCTTTTAAATACCGAGAGAAAACGACTATTCACCTATAATTTTATAGCAGTCAAAATATTCCTTAAAAATAAAAATGACAAAACATCTTATTATCCCAGAAATAAAGACATGCTCAAGAAATTGTAAGAGCATAGCAATAGGACATAGGAATCAGGTTAAATGGGCTCCCACTGGCCAAATCCAGGATAATTTAAACACCAAAATAAATAATAACAGTAGGAGATTGTACTTCACTGAATAATAATTTGTGAATCCATACAGATAGTAAATACATTACAGAATTAATTAAAGTAGAATGTTAACTAAAAAATGCAGAGGGAATTATGGAGTTAGAAAAATACCATTTTACAACCATCATAGCAGTAATTTATTTAGCAAGAATCATCAATAGATGATGAAACTTCTTGGTGAAAATTTGATGAGAAAATGGGATATTTACATAGTCTCAAAATATCTTCCCACAAATTGCTTATTAATTACAAAGAAACATAATTCGCCTTCTAATGTGATGCACTGATAAGGAAGGATACATTACTTCTGTGTTATTTCTGCCAAAAATGTACAACTTGAATTTAATCATAAGAACACTCAAAGTCAGGATCAGTCTGCAAAACATCTGTCCTGTAGTCTTCTAAAATGTCAGTATTTTGAAGGAGTTGAGGAAGCTGCTGCTGTCAGTCAAAATAGAGATGATGAAGACCTGAACTAAAGCATTACCATGTAGAGTTTGAGGGGGGATCAAAAATGTAATATATAAATTCTACATTTTCAACATTTAACAACTACTTATATGTGGCAGGAGAGATGAAGAAATCCAAGTGTTTCATCTGGGATATTTACCCAGAATAAGATTTAGAATGATATTTTTACATGACAAAGAGTATTAGTCCATTTTCACACTGCTCAAAGACCTACCCAAGACTGGGTAATTTATAAATAAAAAGAGGTTTAATAGACTCACAGTTCCACATGCATGGGAAGGCCTCACAATAATGGCTGAAGGCAAAAAGCATGTCTTACATGGCGGCAGGCAAGAGAGAAATGAGAACCAACTGAAAGGGGTTTCTCCTTATAAAACCATCAGATCTTGTGAGACTTATTCACTACCATGAGAACAGGGGAAACTGCTCCCATGATTCAATTATCTCCCATCAGGTCCCTCCCATAACACTGAGAATTATGGGAGCTACAATTCAAGATGAGATTTGGGTGGGGACACATCCAAACCATATCACAAGGTAAAATAAGTTCTATTTCAGAAACAGATTTACTTTGAGGTACACATGAGTCATATAAGTAAAGATATCTGGCCAGCAGTAGGGCTGAAGGGAGAGATCAGATAGACTCCAGAGTGTAGGAATATTCTGCTTATGGGGAGTGGCTAAAGCCATGGGACCCATGTGAGCCTGAGGGATAAGAAGAGAAAGAAGAAAAATGAACCTAGGAACTACCAAAGGACTGAGCAAAGAAAAAAAAATGAGTCAGCAAAGAAAAATAAAAGGGAGATTCCGAGAATTTAGAAGAGAACAGGAAGCGTTCGCTGTCCAGGAAACCAAGGAATAAGAGGGTTTTAAGACCATATGCCAGACACTATGCTAGATATCAGCAGACACAGATGACTAACACATGAACCCTGCACCTACGAAATTCAAAACTTTGTCAGGTAGAAAACAAAAACATAAAACATTTAAACCATTAAACATTGATCTACATGGCACATAATGGAAGAAAAATATAGACACAGTGCAGTGGAAGCACAGAGCAGGAAGGCTTTCAACTCTCCTAGGGAATTAGAGAACATGTCCCCAGGACGCATGGAGCATCTCTGGGTGCTCTTGAATGATAATGGGCGTGGTGGTACTCACTTTATGCTGGTCATTACTAGTCCCAGGAAAACTACTGGTATGCTTGAGTGAACCAAGTAAGTATCCCCCCTCAGAGGGTCATGAAAGCTAATGAATGGAGTATCACTGTTTTTATTGTGCAGCCAATTTACTACCCTTTGTACTTAGTCGCCTCTTTTTCTGAAGAAAACCAAGAGAATCATTCCTTCTCTCTGCCCTTTTCCATGTTTGGTCTTTTTCTTATCACATTGTTGTTTGGCAGCTATGAAGGAAAGGAAACAAAGTCATGGACAAAGTCCTGTACAAAGTCATGGAAACTTCAGAAAAGTCGGAGAGAAACAAAAATAGTTTAGTGTCACGAGGAGAATAGCAGGAGATAAAATTGAGGTAACAAAAGGAACGGACTAAAGACAGTTGGCATGTGGAACAGAGTGGTGAAGGCGATGAATAAAGAACAAGTACACAAATAGTGCTTAATATGTGCCAGGTGCCTGTCTAAGTATCCTATTCATTTATCCTCGGTCTGAGGTAGCTTTTATCATAATGTCATTTTACAGATGAGAAAACTGAGACATAGAGAGACTAAGGTACTTTCCCACACATTTTATAAATGAGGGAGCCAGGATTTGAATACAGGCAGCGTAGCCTCAAGTCTGTGCCCTTAACTACCACACCCTGGAGCAGGAATCAGACATTACATAATGACAATTGTGGTAAGTTCTGTGAAATGAAGGAATGAGAGTGTATTAGTCCGTTCTCATACTGCTAATAAAGATATACCTGAGGCTGGGTGATTTTTAAAGGAAAGAGGTTTGATTGATTCACAGCTCACAGGGCTGGGGAGGTCTCAGAAAACTTACAATGATGGTGGAAGAGGAAACAAACATATCCTTTTTTACATGGTGACAGCAAAAGTGCCCAGCAAAAAGTGGGGAAAGCCCCTTGTAAAAGCATCAGGTCTCATGAGAACCTGCTCACTGTCATGAGAACAGCATGAGGATAACTTCCCCCAAGATTAAATTACTTCCCACCAGGTCCCTCCCACAACATGTGGGGATTATAGGAACTACAATTCAAGATGAGATTTGGGTGGGGACACAGCCAAACCATACAAAAGGAGCTATGAGAACTATTTCCCAGATGGGGAAACCTTCAACAAATTGAGGGTAACTAATCCTTTCAAGATCATACTTTATCATGAGTTGAGCTGACTGTTCTGTGCTCCTTTCTCTTCTCTAGTGCTGCAGGGTTGAAAAGGCTGAAATTGGCAAGAAAAGAATCATCACAACTCCATGAGTAGTGCCTTATTGTGGGACAGAAAGAGCTGTCTTTGGGAAGGCAAGCACTAGAAATCTAGCTTTGCCTCCCTCATCAACTACTGTGCTATCATCAAGTGGGTATGTGGAACTCTGTGTGTCAGTTTCCTCCTCCTTTGTGGATCCAGTACCAAGTAATTGCTGAGGCTTTGGCAGTGCTCACATTTTGTGACCTTAGCATCAGTTGGGCTTTTTGGTGGGGCTCTGGATAGTTCCCAGTCACCCAGAGCTTTCAACACATTTGTCAGGGGGCACAAAATTATATGACCTGAAAGAATAATGTATTTTAAATGTATGTATTCAAAAAGACAATTAGCTGGGGCCAGGCACAGTGACTCATGCCTGTAATCCCAACAACTTGGAAGGCTGAAACAGGAGGATCACTTGAGCCCAGGAATTGGAGGCTGCAAAGGGCCATGAAATAGTTGGTCTGACTGGAGCTAAGTAGAACAAATATCTATCTGTGTATGACTGTGCTTTAGTAGCATGCCTCACCCATTGCAGACACTTAAACAATATTCATTTTTTCCCTTCTTCACCATACAGAGAGCTTGTGCTCTCTGTGTCTCTTAATTCCTGGTGGACGTATCCTAATGAATTTGTTGTCCATTGTATTCTTCTTTGGGATCTTGGGCAATTTTGCAATTCTTAGTTGCCTCCCTTCTAAGTGTACTTGCCCCTTAGATTTTTTTCCCCTACCTTTATATGGTTGCCTACTTTTGGAAAAATACTTTTTACCAAGTTCCATAGGCATACCCCTCTGCAAATGGGCATATTTCTAAGCATTTCTCAAGAGGATTATTATTGGTTTGATTGAAGACACTGGGTTCAAAGACTCCAGCCTTTGGGAAAGTAAAGATGTTTAGGATAAATATATAAGCTAAGTCTCCCAGGACTGATTGGTATGTCTTTAGACTTCTAACAGTCTTAGACATCAAATGCATTATCACGGTGACACTGGTGAATATAAATAGGCTGGCAAAATCTTTTGGATGAGGAAAATTGAGATTTGATGGATCAACTCTCTCTGCAACATAGATGGTCTCTAATCTAAATGTAAATTCCTATCTCTTATGAAGTTATGAAGGAATTCTAAGAGAATAGTAATGTCAAAAACAATCGTTTATTGAGCACTAACTATATGCTGGTGACAAGTAAAACATACTGTATATTTTTTAAAGTTAATTCTTAACAACCACTCTCTGAGGCATGTATTATAATCTTCACTTTACACATGAAGAAACTGAAATTTAGAGAAGCAAGACCCAAGGAACCACTGAAAAAAGACAGGTGATCTGAAAAGAGTGTCTGACACTGGAGAGGTTGAATGAGAGGGTGTGTTAAGATGCCCCTTCTGGGGGCTGCTGCTGTAAAATTACTGCAAACTTGGTGACTAAATCATCAGAAGTTAATTTTCTCACAAGTCTGGAGGCCAGGAGTCCAAAATCCGTCTCACTGTATGGAAACCAAGGTGTCAGTAGAGCCATGCTCTTTCCAGAAGTAGAAACTGCTCCTTTGCAATGTCTGATATTCAATAACATGTTCATTTTCTTCTGAGTCCTTAGCTGAAATGCTTCTAACATTCCTATTCCTACCAATAGTCTATTTAAAGCAATGTAGACTTTTTCTATCATGTACTTTAAAATTCTTCCAGCTTCTACCTGTTATCAAATTCCAAAGCTACTTTCACATTTTTAGGTAGTTATTACAGCACCACCCTACATCCCAGTACCAAAATCTATATGGTTTTATATGACCATTATAACAAATTACCACAAAATATCTCTTAAAATGACAAGATTTTATCCTGCCACAGTTCTGGGGATGAGAAGCGTGAAATCAAGGCATTGGCAGGCCTTTGCTCCCTCCATTGGCTCTGGAGAGAACCCATGCTTCTGTCTCCTAGTGCCTGGTGACTGCCAGCATTCCTTGGCTTGTGGCTGCATCACTCCAATCTCCGAGGTCAGCCTCAAATCTCTCTCTGCTTCATCTTTGTATTACTTTCTCCTCTTCTGCGTGGGTCAAGTTTTCCTCTGTGTCCCTCTTAAAAAAAATACGTGTGATTGCATTTAGGGCCTACCTGATCATCCTAGATCATTGCCTCATCTTTTGCCATATAGGACAGTATTCACAGAATCCAGGGAGAAGACTCGACGTAATTTAGGGCTCATGATTCAGCCTACCACAGGAAGGCTCCATTCAAGCCTTCCTGTTTGATATGGTTTGGATTTATGGCACGGCCCATGTCTCATGTCAATTGTAATCCCCAGTGCGGGAGGTGGGGCCTGGTGGGAGGTGATTGGATCATGGAGGTGTCTCATGCATGGTTTAACACCATCCTGTTGGTGCTATTCTCGGGATAGTGAGGGAGTTCTCACGAAATCTGGTTGTTTAACAGTGCATAGCACCTCCCCGCTCCTTCTCTCTCTTGCTCCTGCTCCTGCCAGTGAAATGTCTCACTGACCTTTCACCTTCCATTATGACTAGATGCTGACTGGAGCCTCCCCAGAAGCAGAAGCCACTATGCTTCCTGTACAGCCTGCAGAACCACAAGCTAATCAAATCTCTTTTTTTTTATAAATTACCCAGCATCAGGTATTTTTTGCGGCAATGCAAACATGGACTAATTCATTGTTGTATCCATTACTCTTTCCTCACCTTCATGATGTTTAACGATACTAGAATAGGTTCACAATCCCTTCTCCACAGTTTCGAAATCCGTAAAGCCCTGAAAACTGAAATTCTTTTCCACAAACCTGATACAAGTTCAGTGGCAACAAAAGCTGATGCAGATTAATGTGAGGTTTCTATGAACCTTATTTATCCCCTTAGTATGAATGCTTATATATAGACTATGGAAATTTATTTTTTTTTGATACTGGGTGCATGTATTATACTCCTGGAAACGTTATGTAATTTATATTATTCTTCTAAAATTCAAGAATATCTAAACTCAAAAATACATTTAATTCTAAGAACTTCAGATAAAGCATTGTGAAACTGTAGTACGATGGGAGCTAGAAATAATCCCAAAGGATTTTGGTAGTGATGAAACCTGTAAGACAAACTGAAAATTCCTTAAGGACTCTTGGGTATAATAGGAACCTCCAGGGACTCAGGGAACCAACACATTTAGGAATGCCTATGAGGTGGTAAAAAAAATGATTTCTTGGAAGATAATAGTGGAAGATCGATTTCTTTTATTTCTTTGATTTATTTCTTTGATTCCATTTCTTGGAAGATCGATAAATGTGGAAGTTATAGGGGGAAAGAAAGCCAAGGTTTTCAGAAAGTATCCCTTTATCTCCTGGCAGCATTCTGCCCAAATGGTTTGGATCTGTCTGTTCTCCTTAGAGTACCAGAGTTGGAGCCCCAGTTCTGACTCACAGCAACATCTTCTACTATGACCATGAGACAGGGTGCTGACGTGGAAATGGCAGCTGGCCTGCCTGGTTACATCCTTAAACACCGGTGCAGCCCCTGCCTCATGCTCTGCACACAGCCAATGAGAGCAGGTCTTCCCCTTGTTTACTTCCAGAGCCTCTTCCAAGCTCAAGGTCAAATTGTGGGTGTGTGGGCTAGGAGAATCTCAGGTTCCGACTGCTCTGTGAGCTCATTGTCTCCCAGCTGCCACTACCACCACAATTTCTCCTGCTTAGCTATTGTCCAGCTTACCTTACACCTTGCAAAAATAGATCTCATTATTTCCAGTTTCTTCCTTCTTTCTAAAACACACACACACACACACACCCTTATAAAGAAGATGCCTTCAGCACCTTTGAGGCGATGGTCTTCTTATATGTATATTCACACAAATACAAACATACTCCCCCTTACCTTCTTTGGAAAGATCTAAAGACAGATCCTTAGAGGTTTATTAGAAACTTTTGTTTCATTTTTAATCTCTAGTGAGTATCCTAACATACTATTCTTAGGTCAGACATTGTGAAAATACATAACCTTGGTCAAGGAGAATGTGGATGGTTGAAGAAGGCGAATCCATCACGTAAACTAGAAAAGAATTACTCAAAAAGCATGCACTACTTTGAAAAGATTGAGAAAGGCTGGTAACATCATTTCTCCTTGGAAATGATAATATATTGTTTGTGGAGATATCCAGAAGGAAACCATACTATCTCACTTGGTGATTCACTCAAGTTTGTCATAAACATTCTTCTCCTTCCATTTCTGTTTATCATCAATACAAATGACATCCCTTCAGAGTCTGTATGCCATTCTAGGCCAGTCTCCAAACTCTTTATTGGTAGTACAAAGGAATGAGAAATTCCACATAAGGAAAATTTCCAGAGAAATAAAAGATACTTTTATAAAAACCAAAATGTGGACATAAAATTATAATCATTTGAATGAAAATATTTGGATTGCATCGCACTGCTTTAAAAAGGAAGGGATAGGAAGTGCTTGACTTCTGGAAGTTTGATGTGCAGCAACTCCTAATAGCAGAGCTAAGGGTCACTATGTCCGTGTGAGTGACTATTAAGAGAGGGCAGGAGAGTGATGAACAAGTGTCCCCAGGTGATTCTGGCAGCAGCCTAGCAGGCTTCACAGGAGTTCCCTGACGCCCTTGGCTAACATCATCCCTGCACAGACCTCTCTCAAATGCTTGCAGCAGAAGGCATCAGTGCTGGGCCTCTGGGTCCATAGAAGATGGTGACGCTCTAAGTAAAGAGAGAAGGTGGATGGTGTGGAGACCAAGCTCTTACTGTCACTGAGAAAATAACCCTAAAAGCAAGCTTTCTGAAAATATTTTGAGCAATTATACCAACATTTGAATAAGTGCACAGCATCCCAAGGTATGTGAGGACTGATCATTATAGAAGGGAGAGTTTCTTAGGAAGAACATTGTTTTGGAGTTAGAGAGCCTGCGATCCAGCCCCTCATTCCATCCTTTATTAGTTGTGTTGCACAGGGAAGGATATTTAACCTCACTGATCCTCAACCTTCATCCATAACAATTAAATATAATAATAATAACCCTATTATTATAGATATGAGCACTTTGAAACTATCATGAGTTAATATATAGGAAGTTTTTTATAATTTCAAAGTATAACACAAATATTTTCTATTATAAAGTGAGATTTCTCAGTGCTAATCAAAGCATCAATCTTTTTTATAACTGTATAAAATATAACTTCTCAAAAGTTTCCTTCCATCAAAAGAGTGAAACCTATGATGATTGCTAAGATTCACTAAAACTTGCCACCGATCTGGATCTAACTTTTAATGGAGTTTTCTATCATTTAAGTAAAAACTTTGGGCCTCTTTTGCTATTATGTAAAGCAGCAAAATGAGAGAATCAGTACTTTAAAATGTGTTTTACAAAGTCTATATTCCTTGAATAACCTCAGGGTGTAAGGGAAGGGTGCCTTTCCTGGTGAAATACCAGGTTAGGAAAACACAAATACAATATTCTTGACGGTAACAGAAAGGTTTACATCTTGGCCTCCAACTCTTACCATGAAAACCATAAAAACAAAAAGAAGGAAGCAAAAATAGTCCATCAATTCCTCATAAAGGCATTGAGCAGCCCCGTTAGCCTCCAAAGTCTTCTCAGAAATGTCTATGAAAACTTTTTTAGAAGATTCCTTCTGATTCCATGATGGTGACGTTCTTGTCACCTGCCAATGAGAAAGAATGTCAGGAAGTAAAATAGTAACTATGTTTAATATTTATGCCATTCCCTCACATTAAGTATAATTTATGCGATTGGTTTTTGTATTTCCCTGTTTGATTATGTATATTTGAAGAGCTTTTATATCATACATGGTTATCATTTATAATTAATTCAATATGGAGTTTGTGTTCATGCCCATAAAAAGTTGGGCACATGGCCCTATGTCAGGAGCATAATCCTCTTCTATATCACTTTCACTACAAGAAAACTGGGTTTAACTTACAGCATAGTTTCTAGGAATACCTTACCCTAAATGCAAATATATCTTCTTTCTTATAAACATAAGTTAATGTATCTTTAATGGGTAGGAGTCATCACTGAGAGGAGAGTATAAACAAAAGGTTAATGTAAGTGTCACCAGAGCTGTTTTTTGTTTTTTTTTTTTTACTTTTTTTTTTTTATTTTTTGAAAGAAAGAAAAAGAGAGGAAAGAAAGTGAGAGTGAAAGAAAGAAAGAAAAAGAATGTATGAGAGAAAGAAAGAGGAAGAAAAAGAGGGAGAGAGAACAGGATTCTTGTTCTACTGCC
>CAUYLG010030260.1:0-28709 GCA_963573385.1 Cacajao melanocephalus | reverse complement strand
AACCAACAGAATGGGAAAAAATTTTTGCAATCTACCCATCTGACAAAGGGCTAATATCCAGAATCTACAAAGAACTAAAATAGATTTACAAGAAAAAAACAAATAAGCCCATTCAAAAGTGGGCGAAGGATATGAACAGACACTTTACAAAAGAAGATATACATGAGGCCAACAAACATATGATAAAATGCTCATCATCACTGGTCATTAAAGAAATGCAAATCAAAACTACATTGAGATACCATCTCACACCATTTAGAATGGCGATCATTAAAAAATTGGGAGACAACAGATGCTGGAGAGGATGTGAAGAAATAGGAACACTTTTACACTGTTGCTGGGAGTGTAAATTAGTTCAACCATTGTGGAAGACAGTGTGGTGATTCCTCAAGGACCTAGATACAGAAATTCCATTTGACCCAGCAATCCCATTACTGGGTATATATCTAAAGGATTATAAATTTTTCTACTATAAGGACACATGCACACGAATGTTCAGTGAAGCACTGTTTACAATAGCAAAGATCTGGAACCAACCCAAATGCCCATCGACGACAGACTGGACAGGGAAAATGTGGCATATATACACCATGGAATACTATGCAGCCATAAAAAATGAAGAGTTCGTGTCCTTTGTAGGGACATGGTTGAACCTGGAAACCATCATTCTCAGCAAACTGACGCAAGAACAGAAAATAAACCACCACATGTTCTCACTCATAAGTGGGTGTTGAACAATGAGAACACATGGACACAGGGAAGGGAGCATCACACACTGGAGTCTGTCAGGGGGAAATAGGGGAGGGACAGCGTTGGGTGGGGAGTTGGGGAGAGATAGCATGGGGAGAAATGCCAGATATAGGTGATGGGGAGGAAGGCAGCAAATCACACTGCCATGTGTGTACCTATGAAACAATCTTGCATGTTCTTCACATGTACCCTAAAACCTAAAATGCAATAAAAAAAAAATAAAAAATAAAAATAAAAAATAAAAAAATGTGTTTGCCTATATATAACATACATATATGGAAGAATATTTTATGTTTTTAGAGAGAATTAGAGGTATGGAATAGATTTGATCTTATTTAATCCCAGATTCTTGGGTAATCATTCTATGCTTTGCATATAAAGACAAATAAAAGTCCTTTGAGACATATACAACACAAACACACACACACACACACACCCCACAAGAAATTATAACATTTTCTGTGATTAAATGATTAGAGATAAGAAATCTTTTTTGAAGGTCTGTGTTAGGTTTTTTTCTTATGTTATATTGACCCATTTAATCAAAATAAAGGTTAAAAAAAAAACATTAGAAATGACAGGAGAGAGCGCTAACATTTGTGGGGCATCTATTGAGCCAATTACTTTGACAAGTGATTTATGAAAAACAGTGTTAGAATATTTAATCTTCACAGCAACACTGAAGAGTAGAAACTAGATGATTCCTTGCTCCACCTACAATAATACAAGTTAGAAAAGTAAGGCATAGATAAGGTTAAGAAAGTTGCTCCAAATCACAAAGCTATCAAGTCCTGGAGCAGGAGTTCAAACTCCATATCCTTTCCATCTCCTTATAATGCTTCCCTAGTATTCTCCCCAACAAAATTAATTTGCCACTAAAAGGTCTCTATTTATTTAGATTGCTATAAGGAACTTTTAGAAGACCCTTGTCTAAGATGGTTTTTACATCTTCAAATGATTAAAAAATGAAAAAAATTATGACACATGAAAATAATATAAGATTCTTTTATTCTCTCAATTTTTTAGTTTTGGAATTTAGCCATGCTTATTCATTCATGTATTGTCTATGGTATCTTTCACACTTAATGTCAGAGTTGTGTAATTGTGACAGACTTTAATCATCCCCAAAACCTAAATTATTTACTCTCTGTTCCTTTACAGAAAAGATTTACTGGCCTCTGTATTAAAACACTTGTTGCTTGATACTATGTTGCACCATGTTACTATCTATCCCTACTCACAGGCATGTGGAAAAAATGTAGCAGAAGACACCTAAGAAATGATTTCTAAAAATTTGTTTTGTAGATGTCATGAAGAACATTTCATTAATAGAGAAAAAAAAGGCACTGAAAACAGTATAATAAGAGTTGAAGTTTTCTAATGAAGATGCTGTCTGCAATAATGCAATACATTTTTCATTGATACACACTTACTAAATAATATGTAAAATACTGACACCTAATGTTAACTTTTTGTATTATAATTTCAGAGAATTTTTCAATAGCTCAAAATAAAATTTAGGAAGCTATTAAAAGATAAGGTTAAAAAAAGGTCATACAGTTTTTCTAAATAAACATATTTGATTTGTGTATGTGTGTATTAATGGGATAATATTTCTGAAAATTAAAAGTAGAAAAAGTAGCTCATATACATTTAAAGCTTACAATGAAATTCATGGGCCTGCAACTGAATTGAATATTAGTAGCATGAGTATGTTACTGATAATATCTCAGCAAACTAATGTTTTAATGCAGGTGTCAGTAAAGTTTTCCTGTAAAAAAATAAAACAGAGGTTGAGTGCAGTGATTCACACCTGTAATCTCAGGACTTTAGGAGCCCGAGGGGGATGGATCACTTGAGGTCAGGAGTTCGAGACCAGCCTGGCCAACATGGTGAAACCCTGTCTGTACTAAAAATACAACAATTAGACAGGCTTGATGGCACATGCCCATAATCCCAGGTACTTGGGAGGTTGAGGCAGGAGAATTCCTTGAACCTGGGGGGCAGAGGTTGCAGTGAACTGAGATTGTGCCACTGCACTCCAGCCTGGGTGACAGGGTGAGACTTGGTCTCAAAATAAATAAATAAAAATAAAATAAAATAAAACAAATAACACATAATTTAAGCTTTGTGAATTGTAAGGTCTGTCACAACTGCACAACTCCAACACCGTAGTATGAAAGATGGCATAAGCAGTACATGAATGAATGAGCGTAGATGAGTTAAAAAAGAAGTTGATGTTGAAATCTGAATTGCATGTGATTTTCATGTGTCATGAACTTTTTGAAAAAATTGTTTCTGGCCAGGTGCAGTGGCTCACACCTGTAATCTCATCACTTTGGGAGGCCGAGGTGGGTGGATCACGAGGTCTGGAGATCGAGACCATCCTGGCCAACATGGTGAAACCTCATCTCTACTAAAAATACAAAAAACAAACAAACAAAAAAAAAGAAATTAGCTGGGCATGGTGATGTGTGCCTGTAGTCCCAGCTACTCAGGAGGCTGAGGCAGGAGAATCGCTTGAACCTGGGAGGCAGAGGTTGCGGTGAGCCAAGATCACACCACTGCACTCCAGCCTTGGTGACAAAAGCAAAACTGTCTCAACAAGGAAAAAAATGTTTCTATCCATTTAAAAATATACATAGCATTCGAGGACAATGGCTCATGCCTGTAATACCAGCACTTTGGGAGGCTGAGGCAGGAGGATCACTTGAGACCAGGAGTTCAAGACTAGGCCGGGTGACATAGCCAGAGACCATCTCTATTTTAAAAATTACAAAATTAGCTAGGGGTGGTGGTGCATGCCTGTAGTACAATCTACTCAGGAGGCTGAAATAGGAGAACCACTTCAGCCCAAGAGGCAGGGACTGCAGTGAGCTAGCTGAGATTACGCCACCACACTCCAGACTGGGTGACAGAGCAGGATCCTGTCTCAAAAAAAAAAAAAAAAAAAGGAAAAAAAGAAAAAGAAAATGCGCAAATCATTTTTAGCTTCAGAGATTAAAGAAAACAACAACAACACACAGATGGTTCACTGGATTTGACCAAGGCGCCATAGTGTACCAACCCTTGTATAAGGCCTTTTCATTGACTGGTCAGTGTAGGACAAAATGGAGAAATATTTCAGTTTCTGGGGTGAGAACAGATAAATTTTTTTTAATCCAAAACTTGAATAGATGTTTTGGTTCATGATAATTACTCCTCATCTCAGACTGATGTTTCTTGATAGGCTTTTTTGTATTAACCGAAATAGCTGCAAAGACAAATTAGCTAACTTTTAAAATTATGCTCACAAATGGATGTTTTTATTTCATCCAATTATGTCATGGTCAAAGTGGAACAGATATTAGAACATGTAGAAAAAAGTTTTTGAACTTTTAAATAGAAAATCTTGGCTATTAAATGTTTCTCGAACACATAAAGCACATTTTCACATGAAGCGCTTCTCCACCACATGCACTCTGTCTTTGGTTTGGGATGCTTTTTCCCCAATCCTCTATTCCATTTCTCATCCTCTATATTTCATTTAATCATTCCACCCAGCTGGATGTGGTAGCTCACGCCTGTAATCCAGCATTTTGGGAGGCCGAGATGGGAGGGTCACCTGGGAGTTGGTAGTTTGAGACCAGCCCGATCAACATGGAGAAACCCTGTCTCTACTAAAAATATAAAATTAGCTGGGTGTGGTGGCGCATGCCTGTGATCCCAGCTACTTGGGAGGGTGAGACAGGAGAATTGCTTGAACCCTGGAGGCAGAGGTTGCAGTGAGCCAAGATCGCCCCATTGCACTCTAGCCTGAGCAAAAAGAGAAAAACTATGTCTAAAAAAAAAAAAAAAAAAAAAAAAAGCAAAATCATTCCAACCTTGACTCCTCCCAAATCTCATGTCCTTGTATTTCAATATCCATTACGTCTTCCTAAACATCCCCCAAATTTGTAACTCATTTGAGCATTAACTCAAAATTCCATAGTCGAATGTCTCATCTGAGACAAGGGAAGTCCCTTCCACCTATGAGCCTGTAAAATCAAAAGAAAGTAGTTACTTCCTAGATGCAATGGGCATACAGGCATTGGGTAAATACAGCCATTCCAAATGGGAAAAACTGACCAAAACAAAGGGACTACAGGCCCCATGCAAGTCCAAAATCCAGCGGGGCAGTCAAATCTTAAAGCTCCAAAACGATTTCCTTTGACTCCATGTCTCACATCCAAGTAATGCTGTTGCAAAAGGTGGGTTTCCATGGTCTTGGGCAGCTCCACCCCTGTAGCTTTGCAGGGTAGAGCCTCCCTCCTGGCTGCTTTCACAGGCTGGTGTGGTCTGTGCCTTTACTAGGCACCTGGTGCAAGCTGTTGGTGAATCTACCATTCTTGTGTCTGCTGGATGATGGCCCTCTTCTTACAGCTCTGCTAGGCAGTCAGTGCCCAAGTGAGGACTTTGTGTGGGGACACTGACCTCACATTTCCCTTCTGCACTGCACTAGCAGAGGTTCTCCATGAGGGTCCTCTGGAGGTGGAGGTGTTTTCATATATTCTCTGAAATCTAAGCAGAGGTTCCCAAACTGCAATGCTTGACTTCTGTGTATTCACAGGCTCATTACCACATGGAAGCTGCCAAGGCTTGGGGCTTGCACCCTTTGAAGCCATGGCCTGAGCTCTATGTTGGCCCCTTTCAGTCATGGCTGGAGAGGCTGGGATGTAGGGCACCAAGTCCCTAGGCTGTACACAGCATGGACCCTGGGCCCAGCCCACGAAACCTTTTTTTTCACCTAGGCCTCTAGGCTTGTAATTGGAGGGGCTGCTGTGAAGACCTCCGACATGCCCTGGAGACATTTTCACCACTGTCTTGGGGATTAACATTCAGCTCCTTATTAGTTATGCAAATGTCTGCAGCTAACTTGAATTTCTCCTCAGAAAATGGGATTTTTTTTTCTTATATTGTCAGGATGTAAATTTTCCAAACTTTTATGCTCTACTTCCCTTATAAAATTAAATGCCTTTAACAGCACCCATGTCACTTGTTAGAAATTGTTGCTTAGAAATTTCTTCTGCCAGATACCCTAAATCATCTCTTTCAAGTTCAATGTTCCACAGATCTCTAGGGCAGAGGCAAAATGCTGCCAGTCTCTTTGTTAAAACATAACAAGAGCCACCTCTGCTCCAGTTCCCAACAAGTTCCTCATTTCCATCTGAGACCAACTCAGCTTATTGCCCATATCGCTATCAGCATTTTGATCAAAGTCATTTAACAATTCTCTAGGGAATTCCAAACATCCCCACATTTTCCTATCTTCTTCTGAGCCCTCCAAATTGTTTTAATCCCTGCCTGTTACCCAGTTCCAAAGTTGCTTCCACATTTTTGGGTTATCTTTATAGCAGCACCCCATTCTACTGATACAAATTTATTGTATTAGTCCATTTTCATGCTGCTGATAAAGACATACCCAAGACTGGGCAATTTACAAAATAAAGAAGTTTAAAGGACTCACTTGAAACTGGTTCCACGTGGCTGGGGAGGCCTCACAATCATGGCAGAAGGTGAAAGGCACATCTTACATGGCAGCTGACAAAACAGAGAACTTGTGCAGGGAAACTCCCCTTTTTGAAACCACCAGATCTCATGAGACTTATTCACTATCACGAAAAAGCACAGGAAGGATCTGCCCCCCATGATTTAGTTAAGTCCAATCTGGTCTCTCCCATGACACATGGGAACTGTGGGTGCTACAATTCAAAATGAGATTTTGGTGGAGACACAGCCAAACCATATCAATAAGCCCATTAACCTTCTTCTTTATAAATTACCCAGCCTCAGGTGTTTCTTCACAGTGATGCAAGAATGACCTAATACAGTATATTAAAGAGAAATGCACCCAATAATATGGTGAGAGACAGGGACAGAAAACCACAATAAAAATGCCGATTCAAAGAGAGAGAAAAAGTATGTAAGGTGCTTAGCATCAGTGGTCCGTAACAATTCTGAAATCCAACTGGCACATGTCACCAGTTCCTTGATTAGGACTCTGTTTTACTCCTTTGGAATGGTTCTGTTAGGCCTTTGTTTCCCTTCTATGCTCTTAATTCTATATTTTGAATCTTTTTTTCTTTTACATGAGAAATAGAACATTCTTGAAACTGAGTAGCTTTCTCAACCAGCTTCCTGCTAGATTAGTTATCTATGGCTGTGTTACGAATTGCCTGAAAACACAGAGATTTAAAACAATAAGATTTATAATATCATTGTTTCTGTGGCTTAGATTCAGTAACTTAACTGGGTTCTCTAAATCAAGGTTGCCTGTAAGGCTGCAATCAATGTGTTTGCTGGGGCTTCAGTCATCTCAAGGCTCAAACAAGGCTGGGTCTTCTTGCAACTCCATTTAAGGGGTTGTTGAAAGATTTCAGTTCCATATGAGCCATTAGACTAAGGGTCATCATTTCTTGGCTGTTGAAAGAAGGCCTCTATTTGTTCCTCACCATATGATTCTCTCCAAAGAGCAGATATCAATACTGCACCTGACTTCCATTAAACTGAGGATGTGCAAGCATAAGAGAGGGCAAGCAAGAGAAAAGCCAGAGTTTTTATGTAGCCTAATCTGGGCAGCAGTATCTCATCACTTTTGCTATAATCTATTATTAAAAACAAATCAGTAGTTTCAGCTCACACTCAAAAGGAGAAAATTACACTAGAAAATAAATACCAGGAAGGGGGTATCATTGGGAAACATCTTGGAAGCTGCTATACCCCACTCATTTGGGAACATATAGACCCCTTCACTTTGAACTGTCTTCATCTTTTTAAGACCAATTGATACAATTATTTTAAAACTGTAGATTTTCTATGTATCAAATGTTATAATTTACTAGACAACAGTAATACCCAAAAAGTCTCATTTCATATTGAGCAGAGAGTTAAAGGGCTAGGAAAAAATACAGTTAAGATTTTCAGAAGCAATGTTGTTTGGTTAAGAAGTCCTACAAAATCTCAACAGAGCATCTTACATCTGCACTTTTCTCTGATATTGAATCTGAAGCCATGTTTAATGGAAGGATTTGATCTTTTCCATCAGTTTGCATTTTTATTTGATAATCTTTTGAAGGATGAAGAGGTTTATAATTGAGAAATTGTCTTACTTCTCAACTCTGGATGTCCTGGTTGAAAATATTTTCTCTATATTTTGATTGAATATTGAACATAACTCTTTACTTAATCTCTTTATATCTGATTCTTATCACAAGAGAAAACAAAAAACAAAATAAAAATACTGTTGGCACTTTGCACATTTGGTCTGAAAATCTTAGCTAAATCCACAAGTTCATTAGATATTTTCTTCTTTCATGTTACCTCTCGTCACTAACATGAGTCAACTTTTCTCAGGCTTCTAGTATCAAAGCACTCATTATCTTTTCAATTTCCATTGATATATATATTTGTAAAAGTCCTTCTATCTCTACCTACTCTCTGGCCCTAAAGTCAATGGCAGATATATATATATATTTGATTTCAAAAATATATGTATATATATACACACACACATATATGTACATATGTGTATATATACACACATATATACAAATCTATGTATATACATATATGTGTGTACAAATATATGTTTGTATACATATATTTGTATTTGTTTGTGTATATATATATACATACACATATATGCATATATTTTGAAATCAAAATGTATTTGCTTTGAAGATCCATTTCAGTTAACAAATATTTGCCTAATGAACTGGTGTCTTTAAGTTTGGCCACTGGGCAAGCAAATTCTGCCTTTTTCTATAGTTGAGTGCAGCACTGAGGAGAGTACCAATTGTTCCTCTACTGCTTTGTAGAACAGGATAAAGTTGTTAAGCCCAAAACAACTTTTTGCCCTCATCGCCAGTATTATCCTCATTGCCAATCAAGAAATCACCCAAATTTCCCTCCTTTCACCAACCCCGAAACCCAAATAAAAAAGGTATAAATTAGCCCTGTGTAACTCAAACTTGCAAGAATTAGATACAATCATTGGCAAACTAAATTCTTGGTTTTCCACCCTCCTATTCAATACTTCCCCTGTATACCTAAGAATGCAGGAGTGTAGATTTTAAAGCACGCTCAGTAGCAAGTCAGCTAATGTCTGGATTAAAGATAAAGATAAGTTGAAATTTTTCAAACCCAAGAGGTCTGCTGTTGGTGGACTGGAGCACCTTATAATAAGAAACAGGACGCAATAGGAGGGAGAAGGACTCCCAGCCCCCATATCTCTCCCTGTGTGAAAAGCTCGTGCTTGTTCGAGGTAAAGCAACCAGGCCCAACATACAAGAGGCATGACTGATCCCTCAAATACACTACACAATGTGTCTTCCAGGAGTCCTTCACCTTGGGCCTCAGAAACCAATGACATGTTCTCAGCCATATTTCAAAATATACATAGCATTATTTATGCCAGGGTAATGGGGAACTCTGCCTGGCAGGAAGCAAACACCTGTGAAACATATTTTGTCTGAAACCACATCTTTCTTCATAGGACCTGACATAAAGTAACTTAACCTGCAATGTTATATATACAACTTTGGAAAGGGGAGTGGTATTTTACACGCTGACTTAGTCAACTCCTAACTAATAGTACCCCTGAGCTTAAAGGAAGGGAAACCCTTTCTTAATAATTTCCAGTTCTTCATATTCTTGTTCTCTTGATATATATAAAAGTTTTATCTAAATTGTTCATATTCTATTTTTTATGTCTAAAAAACCAATGAAACAATAAGTCAAGTCCTGTTTTGTAGTGTTTGCCAATTTCCATGGTATAAATACATCTAAATACTTCTTTCCATAGTATAAATACCTCCAAGGTATAAATTTTAAACTATCAATGTAATGTTAAGGAATGCAGAATTAGAACAAACTATGTCATTATATAGGATTTTTTCATATTTTGATACAATAGACACAAATAAACTGAAAAGTACAGATAAAGAGTAAAATGAATAGGAAGTGATAAGTTTTGCATGTTTATTGCTAGCTCTTTAAAAAACTTTTGTAATGAAGAAGTTGCCAAGAAATATACAGGGGGTTCTGGTGCACCTTCCCTTCCCTTCTCTAATGTTGCTGTCTTGCATAACTGTAGCACAATAACAAAACAGGAAATTGACATTAGTACAATACACAGAACCTATTCATATTTCACAATCACACGTGTGTTTATAGTTCAATGCCATTTCATTGCATGATACGGTATTATAGCATTATATAACCACAAAAATCAAACTACAGAACTCTTTCATCACCAGGAAGTACTCTCAAATTACCCCTTTATAGCAATTTCTTGATTTCCAATCTTTAACTCCTGGCAACTACCAATCTGTTCTTTATATCTGTAAATGTGTTATTTCACAAATGTATAAATTGAGATACACAGTGTGCAACCTCTTGAGATAGGCTTGTTTTTCTCTCAACATAATTCCCTTGAGATTCATCCAAGTATCTGTAAGTATTACTAGTTTATTCCTTCATCATTAGGGGTAATATTTTATGTTATGCATGTACCACAGTTTGTTTAACCATTCATCCATTGACGGACATGTGGCTTGTTTTCAGTTTCTATTATGAATATAGCTGCTATGAATATTTGTGTGCATGTTTTTGCATTAACATATGTTTTCATTTCTCTCGTATAAATTTCCAAGAGTCCGATTGCTGGGTTTTATTGAAAGCATATTTTTGGTTTTAAAGGAAACTGCCATGCTAATTCACAGAGTGGATATGCCACTTAACATTCTAACAAGCAAAATATAAGTGATCCAGTTTTTCTGCACCTCAACAGCATTTGGTATTATCATGATTTTTAAAGATATTCTAATAAGTGTGTAATAACACCTCACTTTTGTTTTAATTTGTATTTTCCTAATGGTTAACAATGTTAAACATGGTAATTAATTTTTTTAATTAAATATACATTAGTGTTGATTTAAAATCTGTATATCCTTTTCAGTGAAATGTCTTTTTAGGATTTTTGCCCATTTGCTATTTGAATTATTTGTCTTACTAATGTTGAGTTTTGAGGGTTCTTTATGTATTTTATCTAGAAGACATTTCTCAAATATGTGGTCTGAAAACATTTTATCCCACTGTGTAGGCTGTATTTTCATCCTTTTAACAAGATCTTTCTTGGAGCACAAGTTTTCAGTCCTGATAAGGTTCAACTTATTAATTTTTTAATGAACTGTATTTTTGGTATTAAGTCCAAGAACTGTTTGCCTAGCCCTAAGTTCTAATAATTTTCTTCTAAGTATTTTTCTAATAGTTTATGGTTTTATGTCTCACATGTGTCTGTGATTCATTTTTAGCACATTTTTGTACAAGGTGTGAGGTTTAAGTCAAATTCTCTTCTGCTGATGAGTATCTAATTGTTCCCATACCATTTCCTGAAAAGGGTACATTTCTCTATTGAATTGCTTTTTCATCTTTGGCAAAAATCACCAGGACACTTTTGTATGGGTCTCCATTTTGGTTTTCTCTTCTGTTCTGTCAATCTATTTGTCTATTCCTCTGCCAGTACCACACTGTCTTGAATACTGTACCTATATAGCAAGTCTCAATGTCAAATAGAGTGATTTTTTTTCATATTTTTTCTTTTTATACAATATAGGATAGTTTTTCTATTGTATATCCTTTGTCATTCCATAAAAATTTGAGAACAGACTCTTCTATGTCTATAAAAAGCTTCAAGTAACCAGCTAATAATAAATAAATAAAAATATGCAAAGCTGACAAGGTTTTTGATAGAAATTGTCTTAAACTTACAGATTTAGGGAGAACTGTCATCTTTACTATGTTGACTCTTCCAATCCATGGATACATATCTCATCAATTATTTAGATCTTCATTGATCTCTTTCATTAACATTTCATAATTTTCAGCATACAGATCCTATGCATGCTTTATGAAATTTATAAATGATTATTTATTTCATTTTCTTTGGAGCACGTGTAAAGGGCATTAGGTTTTCAATATTGATTTCTACCAAATATTCATTGTTTTGGTTTCCACCAATGTTCATTGTTAGGACATAGACGTGTAATTATTTTCGAGTATTGATCTTGTATCCTGCAACCTTGCTAAAATTATTAATTAGTTCTAGGAACTTTTCTTAGAATTGGTCGTTGGAATTTTCTGCATAGACAATTATGTCATCTGCTAATAAAGACAGTTATATTTCTTCATTTTTACTCTGCATGTATTTCTTAAATTGCCATTTTTTGCAATATTATGCTGGCCAGTATTCTGTGTTGAATGCGAATGAGAAGAATAGACATCTTTGCTTCCTTCCTAATCTTAGGGGAAAGTATTCAGTCTCTTACCATTAAGTATGATGTTAGCAGTTGGTTTTCTGTAATTGCTCTTTTTGAGTCAATACCCCTAATAGATATAGTCGGTAGTTTTCTTTTCTTATGATCTGATTTTGTTATGAAGAGAATACTGGTCTCATGGAATGAGTTGGGAAATTTTCCCTTTTCTATTTTTTAGAACAGGTCATAAAGTACTGGCGTTAAGTCTTTAAACATTTGGTAGAATTCACCATTGAAGGTAGAATTCATCTACCTTCAATGGTGAATTCAAAGTTTCTTTGTTGGAGGTTTAAGTGTATTTGGATTTTCCATGTTTTTCGATATCGATTTAAGAAGTATGTTTCTGTTTGTTCTTTGCATTTGGGTTATCTAAGTTACTAGGACACAAAATTGTTCGCTGTGTTTCCTTCTAATTATTTTAATTTCTGTACAATTATTCATAACGTCTCTTCTTTCTTCCTGGGTTTTAGCAATTTCAGTTTTATTTCTTTTTTCACCTAGTGAAAGATTTGTCAATGTTAATATCTCAACCAATTATTGGCTTAGTAGATTTACATTATTGCTTTTCTACTCTTTATTATGTTAATTTCCATTCTAAGCTTTACTATTCTTGTCTCTCTGCTTTCTTTGGGGTAAGTTCACTTTTCCTTTTCTAATTTCCAAACATGAGAGATCAGGTTATTAATTAAACTCAATGTTTGTTTAAAGAAAATGTATGTTTTAGTTACAAATTTCTCTCTTAAGCACTGCCTTTGCTGTATTCCATAACTTGGTATGTTGCATTTTTGTTTACCTTTGCCTCAAACTACTTTTAAATTTGCTGTATGATTTCTTCCTGTACCCATTGGTTATGGAGGAGTGTGCTGTTTAATTTCCACATATATCTGAAATTTGAAATTTTCCTTCAGTTATTGATTTCTAGTTTTATCCCATGTGGTAAGAAAACAAATTGTATATGATTTCAACACTTAAGTTTTTTCAAACTTGTTTTATGGTCTAATGTATGGTCTATTTTCAAGAATGTTTTTTATGTACTTGAGAATAATTTATATTCTGTTGTTGTGGGGTGAATTGTTATATATATAGAGAGAGAGACTATCTTGTCTATATGATTTTTAGTCTTATATTTGTTTGTTGACCTTTTACTCCATGTTATCTTAAGTGTTAAAAGTGTTATAATGAAGTCTTCAACAACTATTATTGAATTTTCTATTTCTCCCTTCAATTTGATTTGTGCTTTCTGTGTTATTGAGCTTTGCTGTTAGGGGCATATATGTTTAAATTGGTATGTTTTACTGAATAACCCTTTATTATTACAAAATAATTTTCTTAGTGATTTCCCTTGAGAATAAAAATAACATGGTAACTTAAAACATTGTAGTTTAAATGAAAATCAACTTAATTTCAATAGTATACAAAACATTGCTTCAATGTATCCCTATTCTCTGCTCTTTTTTGTTCTATTATTGTCATACAAATTATACTCTTATACACTATAAACCTATTAACATGATTTTTATAATTATTGCTTAATAAAATTGTCTTTTAACTCTGATTATCAATTAACTCTGGTAGGGGTTACTAACAGAAAAACTTTATTTCATCTCTTATATTTAACAATGTAGGTCCCTTTATTTCTCCCACATACCTTGCCCTATATTTGTGAAGTCATTATTTAGAATATATGTAGTTTACAAATTCACAGTATGATTTGAATTGAACACCACTGCTCTATATTTTTTCATTCTAAGGTAGGGCATAAGCCAATTGGCAGGCTTACTTTTTATTTTAATTGACATGAGTAGATAAAGTAGAGTTAGATTTTCAGAGTCTTTGAGAGATATAAGTTGTTCTCATTATAACCATCCAAACAGCCAAAATATTACATTATACATCTTAGGCACTCAATGTATAGCAAATATTCTTTAGATTCCTACTATATGTAGGATTCTGTCATTACAAGTGATTTCCTATTAAATTTCGAAATATATCAAATAAAATGAATTGAATTTTCTATATGAAAAATGTTTCAAAAGAAAATCAGCAATTAATCTTCTCAGTCTTACTAATTTGTTCTCTTTTCCTTTTTATTCTTTTCCCATTCTTCACTTTCTCTCTTGTAAAAAATACTCCAAAAATAAATTTAAAATGTTGTACAAGCTGCAATTAACTTATAAATAACTAAATACAACATGAGTTTAATAAACAGAGGAAAATGTAGATAATTTTTTCTTTATTACATAGTTTCTCCATACCTAAACTTTTTTGACTAGAAATGTCCTTAAGTGTTATATGCCTGGCTGTAATGATTGGATTAGTCTTTATCCTTTGAATAACTTGTTCTTTCCTTTAGTCATCACACACACACACACACACACACACACACACACACATTAGCTTTTCTTTTTTCATAAATTGTATATTATTCAGCACTTCAAGGGTCTACCTAAACTTGTGGAGAGAAACATGTCTCACTGTGATTCTTTCCTGACCCTCAGGTACTCAAAGTAAAAATACTTTCAGGTCCAAATAAAATGTATGATGCTGTATACTATGATATATATTATCACACGATATCTTTCCTCTTTTTTAGATTATGTATGTTAAATGAAATGAAAACTTTAAGTATTTACTTTACATCATGAACCTCTATTTCTTCATATATAAAATGAAAACAATGGCAAACTTTACTTCACAATATTGTTATGAGAATTATATGTGATATTGTATATAAAGCATATACCACAGTGTTTGGAATTGGAAAGTTCTCAATAAATGCTATTTCTAATTATTTATTCATGTCTAAGGGAAATTAATAATAAATTGATTTAATAATGCTAATTTTTAATATTTTAATTTTTATTAGTTAGAAACATGAAAGATGATTATTTGGCTCTTCAGAATTCTAATTTTCACCAACCATTTATTAAAATATAAATTTCCACATAATATTTAAATCAGGAAAATTGAACTTTTATTTTTAGAAGAGCTTAGTCTCCAAGGTAAACTTCCTTTCTGTATTAGTCTGAGAAAATTGAATTAACCATGGAATACAAGCCCAGTTCTTGGGGTTGTGGCAATGTGACTTTGCAAAATTGGCCAAAGACAGCTGTATTTGTATTTCTGACCTTGCTGAAGGTCAATTGTGTGGTAACCAACTTAATTGACAATACAAAGACAATGAAAATGATGACTAAGACTCAAAATAATTGAAAGTGATGCATTGTCTTTATTTTTAAATATGTAGACCTGCTTAAGTTTTAGTCATGCTATATCTATTATGAATTGAAATAGCTTCAGGATTTATGCATGTTATACTGACTAGTAATTAAATTTAATGTATATGTGTATCCCTCAGTAATGATCTTTGCTCACGATATGTACCATACAGTTATACTTGTTTCTTCAATTACCCCATACTTCCCTATAGAGCGTGTTGTGCATGAGGACTTTCGGCAAAGATTTGGCCCATGTATGGAAGAGCAGGTTTCTATTTATACGACACCATTCCTCCTCAACTCACTCAAGCCTGGATTACAGTATGTTGTCTAGCTTCTCCAGAAATCTTCCTTTTTCATTTACAATAATAAAAATTCAATTTTTTGTCCACATGTTTAAAATGTTTCAAAGCTGCCATTCACTAACAGCCGTAGTTTAGTTACACACAAACTGTTTGAATGCCATCAGAACTTCTTAAATTACAGCTTTCTCCCTAATTATGAGCCATACATTATTGTCTATATCATCTGTCGAATAAACAGTTTTTATGCCTGCCAAAAGAATATCTGGAGGTGTTCTTATTTACATTGTATGTTGAAAATATAAATAAAAACACAAACATGATTTACTGAATGTCATAATTAATAAAAGCACCATGATCAAAACATTACCTGATTTTTTTTCCTTAGTTAACAGCATTTCTTTAAACAGAGGTAATATTTGAGAGGGAAAAAGTCTTTTACTTCTGTTGAAGAGGAAAAAAACGTAAATACCAATTTTGCTGACATTTTGAATTCACTACCTATAAAAAGGTAGAGATGTATTAAAATATGTTGAGAATTTAGGATTTTCTTAATGTTAAATTGAGATATAGAAGGCATATCTACTACTATATGAGCATATCTAAATCAGATGTGGTACTAATGTTCAGCAGAACAGAAGAAATATTAACATAAGGATTAATTATCCTTCTGACAAACATTAATTGTTACTTTGAAATCAACTGTACTGTCTTGATTCTTTTCAGTGAAGGAGATTCCAATTTTTTTTTAGAAGCCTGTTTTAATTCATACCTTTGGCAATATATTCACATACTCGTAGTTACAAAAGACACAAATGAATTTTTCATGATTAAGCATAATTAGTGAAATGTTCTTGTTTAGATATTAGACAATAAGAAACATACTTTATTTCATTATTGAATATTCATCAATTTTCAGTTTTGAAATGTAATGATTCTTTCTAGTTATTCACCACTTTCCATGTATCTTACTATGTGTTATGCCTTCTTTGTAATTTTTTTAGTGAATTAATTTATGTAAATAGTTAAGAGCCACATGGCAGTACTAATACTAATAAATTGTGCCAAATATTATTTAAATAATTTCACGTTAACTTATTTAATAAGACATCCATATGATTTGGTAATATTATTATCCAACTTTATAAACGGCAAAATTAAGTCATTAAATATCTAAGCCACAATATCACAATTATTAGGTGGTGGAAACAGTATTTGAACCCTATATTTTGGTTTCAGGGCCTGTGAATTGAATGCTTACAGAGTAGTAGTTCTTTGCAGATTTTAATGCTTATGCTAAAAACTATGGTCCTCTGACCCATTCACGTCTATCTTAATTTTGGCAAATAGGGAATTGCTTAAACTATTTTTGCTGTTTCTACTTATATTTAGTTCAATATCATTAAGTAATATGAGTTGATTGCTATTTTTTATCTTCATATTTCCATTTTTTCCCTATTGTGAAAATTCAGAATTTAGCTGTTACATATCTTCGTCTCCCACATTGTGCCTGCATGCAAACACACACATACACACTTTCTATTTCCTCAACCTCCAAATATAATGAAATCATGACTTTGATTACATCAATATTCATTGTCTGCATGCTTATGGCTACATGAATATTATTTACAACTGCTACTGTATACATATGAAAGATTAGGGACATAGGTAAAATATATTAGGGACTTAGCAGTGTTTAGTTTTAAATGTGGTATATTTTGTACATTACCTGGTTGACTTTGATACATGTTTCTTTCACTGTATAGTTTTATTTTAGAGTTAACAATTGACTTCATTTACATTTGTTCAACATTGTTGTCTGTTTATTGGGACCCTCAAATTAGTTCTGACAGAGCTTAAAGTAGTAGATGGGAAATAAATATTCTAAGACCTTGCTTACTGAAAAATATCTTTGGTCTGCCTTCACATTAATCGGATAATTTGGCTTGGCATATAATTCTGAATTGAAAGTTATTTTCCATCTGTTGACTTCTTGCATTAATCTAATTTCTATCATCTTTTGTTCTAATTTTGAAACTGCTTCTCAATTTTATATTACAAAATTTTCTTGAATTATTTATTTTCTATATTACATCTTTCATTTTCACAAATTCTTTTGTGTTCTCTGTATCTTTTTAAGAGGATAGTTGTCCCAGGGTATTTTCTTTCTCTCTGAATATATTAATTATACCTTTTTTCTCTGTGCTTTCTCTTCACTGTTTCCATTGAATTGTTTGTTTCCTGTTTATTCTTTTGGACTCTGTCCTGAATTTTAAACGTTATGGTTGACAGTCTGGTGATACTTTGGGTCCATTCATTTTTAAAACTGGAACTCTAAAAGCCAGGTGCAAGCATTTTGTGAAAGGGCAGAACTTCTTGATTGGTGGACACCATTGTACCACAATGAGCCCAATGTAATGATTTGTAGCTCTTATCAATTGGACTGGGCAGTTTTCCCAGAGATAAATCTACAATCATATTCCTGGGGTGGGCTAGGGGGAAGGCGAGTATAAGCCTGGGTGTATGGGTAAGTTCTCAGGACCTAAGTGCGGAAAGGGAGCTGGGGCTTTCACCATTTAAAATGCAAAATATTGCTGAAATACCCTATTTTTCTATCAAATGGCTCACTCATCTGTCTCCTCAGATGTACTCATGTCTCTAAGCCCAGAGCTAAACTAGTTCATCTTCTCTAGAGAGTAAACTCCCACTATGATGGGTGTGGAGAAGATTCAGTGTTCTGGTTGCAGAGGCTGGGGGAAACAATCTGGGCTCCAACTGCTACTTTTATAGACTTTCAGCCACCTGTTTTCCAACTCCCCTGCATCATAGTCTTCAAAGATAACTAGTACCTCCAATGCCGAAACATTTCCATGGTTCTTTGACTTGGATCATTTACTACTCTTTGATATCCTCCCCTTCCAACAGAGGCTTTTACATTGAAGCTTTTCTGCACCGTGCTAAGTCAGTTTTCTCAACTTTCCAGCTTTGAATATGTTGACATTCCTAACATGCTCTTGTCCTTTATCATTTTGGAAGGGCTTTTCATGTTTGTACCACTTTTATTCATTTGTTAACATTTTCTGTGAGTTAGATCACCAATAGTACCTGGAAGTGTGGGTTATTATACAGTAATTTTTCTCACTTACGTATATTATGTTACTTAACTTTGCTAAAGAAAGTACTTAAAAATTTAGTTTTTTATTGTTGTTGCCTTATTTTATTTTTGCTTTCTCTGATGCAAGCATACATTTAAGCTAAATAAGTTATTTTCTAACAACTAAGTAATCACACAGGCAATGAATGCTAAACTGCACAGAAGTGCATGAATTGATTGCATTGAATATGCCAGCCTTTGGCTAGACAGACAGAAAGCCATTCAAGGAAGTACCCCCTAACCTTTAACTGACTTCTCTGCAATCCTCCTAAGCACTGTTGAAACAAATAAACATAAGCAAGAGAAAGGCAGCAAATATATAAAAATATACGTAACAACTTTGTTATGAAATAAGTTACTATGGCCACCAATATAACCAAGTAATTGTTATAAAATAGCAATATTATTTAGCATTCAGTGAAAAATGTGACATTTGGAGTAAGTTACCAGTTTCAAGCAGTCTGGTTCTGTTGTTGCCACCTAAAAAAAGACTGTCTGTGATTCTCTCTTTCTGTTCTTTTTTTCCCTCTTAATTGCCATTTTTTCCCAGACCAGCTGTAGCATCTATGTCCTGACTTTGATCCAACAACTTACTTTAACCCATAGAGAAAATGTCTCCCATAGACTGTGTATATTGCTGCAATGTCTCCATTCTTGACAAGCTTGCTGTTTTAACACAATAGAACGCACAGAGAGCTGCATGAAGTGAAGCTCCCACATACTGGGAAAGAGAAAATTAAGACCTCTGTTTAGTAAATACTGGCATAAAAATGAAATTCTTTTCACCTAAAATAACATTGTGGGTATGTGAAATTGAAATTTTAACAGAGGCCAAGGAATCCAATGTTAGCTTGTTTGTCTTTCCTGGCAAATCATTCTTTAAAACATGTTTCTCATTTGATTTAGGACAAATAAGTCATTTTCAAGTTAAATCCTGGGTGGGGCACTGGGAGAGGGTCTTTGAGGCCCTTCTAAGGCAAAGAAGCCTGCAGTGTGATAATAAATATGACATAGCCAGTGTATTTAGATGCTCTCGAATCTAAAGATTTTAGAATTATCTTCAAACTGAATAATAGAGTAAAATTGAATTTCTACATGTGAAAAACTGGTATCTATTAAAAGTAGGCTTTGTAAATATCATGTATTCCTGACTTGCTCTACTGGGCTTACAGTGAATCAGATTCAATTATAAAGGAGTTTCTATAAGCTGCTGTTTTGAGACAAAGCTCCACTGTTAGACTAAAGATAAATATGTACAGCAGATATGATTTGTCAGAATTACACACAACTCATTAATTATCTGCTCATGATGGAATAGACTAAGTGTTCAGCACAACTGTAAGTATTGTGTACACCAAGAAAAACAGAAATATTAACCACATAATTGAGCAGGATATGTTAAAGAAAGGAGGAAACACACTGTCCACAAATACGATGTAGGATCCGATGTTTCCTTCAAAGCCTATTATATGAAAATTACAGAGAAAAGATTTTAAAATATGGGGGCTGAAATGGTTTGGCTTTGTGTCCCCACCCAAATCTCATCTTGAATTGTAATCCCCATGTGTTAAGGGAGATACCTGGTAGGAAGTGCTAGGATCTCGGTGGTGGCTTCCCCATGCTGTTCTTGTGATAATGAGTAAGTTCCCACGAGAGCTGATGGTTTTATAAGGGGCTCTTCCCCCTTTGCCCTTACCTTATTCTCTCCTGTCACCTTGTCAAGAAGGTGCCTGCTTCTCCTTTTGCCATGACTGTAAGTTTCTTGAGGCCCCCCACCCCCCAGCCATGTGGAAATGTGAGTCAATTAAAACTCTTTTCTTTATAAATTACCCAGTCTCAGGTAGTATATTTATTACAGTGTGAGAACAGAGTGATACAATAAACAGTAAATTGGTACCAGGAGAATGAGGTACTGCTATAAATATACCTCAAAATGTGGAAAAGACTTTGAACTGGGCAACATGCAGAGGTTGGAACAGTTTGGAGGGCTCAGAAGAAGACAGGAAGATGTGGGAATGTTTGGAATTTCCTAGAGACTTGTTGAATGGTTTTGACCAAAATGTTGATAGTGATATGGACAATGAAGTCCAGGCTGAGGTGGTCTCAAATGAAGATGAAGAACTTATTGGGAACTGAAGCAAAGGTCATTCTTGCTATACTTTAGCAAAGAGACTGGTAGCATTTTTTCCCTGCCCTAGAGGTCTAATGAACTTCGAACTTAAGAGAAATGATTTAGGGTATCTGGTGGAAGAAATTTCTAAGCAGAAAAGCATTCAAGAGGTGGCAGGGTGTACAAATTAGGAAAATTTGCAGCCTGATCATGTGATAGAAAATAAAAATCTACTTTCTGGGAAGAAATTCAAGCTTGCTGCAGAAATTTGCATAAGCAACAAGGAGCTGAATGTTAATCACCAAGACCAATGGGGAAAATGTCTCCAGGACATGCCAGAGACCTTCCAGGCAGCACCTCCCATCACATGCCTGGAGGCCAAGGAGGAAGAAATTATTTCCTGGGCTGGGTCTAAGCTCTGTGCAGCCTTGGGACTTGGTGCCCCACATGCCAGCACATAGAGCTGAAAGGGGCCAAGGTACAGCTCAGGCCATTGCTTCAGAGGGTGCAAGCCCCAAGCCTTGGCAACTTCCACATAGTGTTGGGCCTGTGGGTGCACAGAGGTCAAGATTCGAGGTTTGGGAACCTCCACCTACATTTTAAAGAATGTATGGAAATGCCTGGATTTCCAGGCAGAAGTCTGCTACATGGATGAAGCCCTCATGGAGAACCCAGGCTAGAGCAGTGCAAAGTGGAAATGTGGAGTCAGAGCCTTCACATGGAGTTCCCACTGGGGAACTTCCTAGTGGAACTGTAAGAAGAGGACCACTATCTTCCAGACTCTAGAATGGGAGATCCACTGACAGCTTGCACTATGCACCTGGAAGAGATGAAGACTCTAAATGCCAGCCTGAGAAAGCACCTGGGAGGGGAACTGTACCCTGCAAAGCCACAAGGTCAGAGCTGCCCAGTACTGTGGGAGCCCCCCTCTTGCATCAGCTTGACCCAGATGTGAGACATGGAATCAAAGGAGAAAATTTGGGGGCTTTAAGATTTACTGACTGCCCTGGTGAATTTCAGAATTGTATGGGGCCTATGGCCCCTTTGTTTTGACTAATTGTTCCCATTTAAAATAGGAGCATTTATCCAATGCCTGTACCTTCATTGTATCCTGGAAATAATTAACTTGGTTTTTATTTTACAGGCTCATAGGCAGAAAGGACTTGCCTTGTCTCAGGTGAGACTTTGGATTTAGAGTTTTGAGTTCATGCTGAAACAAGGTAAGACTTTGGGGGACAGTTGGGAAGGCATGATTTTGAAATGCAAAGACCTGAGATTTGGTCAGGTGTGGAATAATATGATTTGGCTTTATGTCCCCATCCAAATCTTATCTCAAACTGTAATACCCACATGTCAAGGGAGAGACCTAGTGGAAAGTGATTGGATCATGCTATTCTTGTGATAGTGAGTGAGTTTTCACAAGAACTGATGGTTTTATAGGGGCTCTTCTCTCTTTGCTTTTCCTTTCTTCTCTCTCTTGCCGTGTGAAGAAGGTGTCTGCTTCACCTTCTGTCATGATTGTAAGTTTCCTGAGGCCCCACCAGCCATGTAGAACTGTGAGTCAATTACATCTCTTTTCTTTATAAATTACCCAGTTTCACATTTTTTTTACAGTATGAGAATGGACTAATATAAAAGCAGAAGGGATTGTTTCCAATATCAGAATATATGGTGAAAAAGATTATACGCAAGATGTTATTGAAGTCATAAATTTTGAAGAAGATGTCATAAATTTTCATCCAAGTAATTGCTGTTCATTGTTTTTACTTAAATCTCAAACATTAACAAAAGTAGAGAGAATTCCACATATTACTTACCCAGTTTTCAAATTTATCAAGATTTTTTCTTACTTTTTTCTTCTTCCCTTTTTCCTTTCATTCTTCCCTCCCTCTCTCCCTCCCACTCTCCCTCCCTTCCTCTTTCCCTTCCCTCCTTCCTTCCTTCCCCTTTCCTTTCCTTTCTTTTCCTTTCCTTCCTCCCTTCCTTCCTTCCTTTTTTTCGTTCCTTCCTATGTTAAGATGACTAATGATCCTCAAAGATGTCCATGTCCTAATCCTCAGAGACATTAATATTTTACATTATATGGCAAAGAGGAATTGTGATTATAGGTGGAATTAGGTCACTAATCAATTGACCTTAACATAGGGAGATAATCCTGGATTGTCCAGTTGGACTCAATAGACTCATAAATGTTCCTAAAAGTAGAAGACAGCAGGAAAGGAATAGAGTTAGAGGAAGATGTGACTATGAAAGAGTAGGTAGAGAGATGCAACATTGCTGTCTTTAAAGATGGACCTTAAGCCAAGGATTGTGGGCAGCCTCTAGAATCTAAAAAAGGTAAGAAAACAGAGTTCCCCCGGAGCCTTCAGAAAGAAACTTTGCCCTGCCAAGGCTTTGCTTTTGACCTCATGAGACCCATGTTGAACTTCTAACCTATGGAACTGTAAGATAATAAATGTGGGTTATTTTCAGCAACTATTTTTTTAGTAATTTGTTTTAGCAGCTATAGTTTATCATTCTTTTTTATATTTTTGCAGATGAATTTTAAGGCAAATTCCAGACTTTGTATTATTTCACTTCTATGTACTTAACATATATATCTAGAAATATGAATAGCTTCTTACTCCCACAATACTATTATCACAGCTAACAAATTGGGTAAAAATACATTTCTCATTCAAAGTTCCTCAATTCTCACAATAATATCTTTTTATAGCTGGTCTTTGAATGAAAATCAAAGCCAAGTTCACACATTGCATCTGTTTGTTATGTCTCTTCAGTATCATAATTCAGGGTAGTGCCTTCTCCCCTATTTGCCTCCGATTACATTTATGCCATTGACATGGTGAATAAATCCAATCAGCTGCTATGTTGCATGTCTGGCATTTGATTCCTTATGGTATCATTGAATTGTCCCTCTATTCTTCACAGTTTTTATAGACTGGAAGGTAGTTTTAGGGCTATTTTGATTGGACTTGGTTTCTTATTTCCTGAGTGTACTGCATAATGGTGCAGTCAACTTCATATTCATCACATTGATCACATAATTATATGTTGTTCCATTTTTAGTGGTATTAGTATTAATCAGTGAGTTAAGGTTGTAACAACATGATGCCTCCACTATATATTAATAGTTTTCACCAACTTTTCCTTTAATGTTTCATCTTTGCCTCAGTCTGTTATCCTGTGTTGAAAAATGATTATATTCTGTTATTTCTTCCTTAAATATTATCTGTAATTTTCTATAAAGAATAATTTTCCAATGTGGAGTATTTATGATATGTTCTATATTATATCTGAGAAAAGAGAGAATTGTGAATATATGTGTACATATATATATACACACACACACATATACACACACACACACCTAATTGCCTATATACCTCTATTATATAAAAAAGTAATAGAAGGATAAAGTGAAATGTGAAAAATACAAATACATGGTAGGAGGAAATAAATTGAAGATGTTGAAGATATTATAGAATCTAAAATTTTCTTTATAAAAGAAAATTTATAAAGATTAAAAGAAAAAATTCAAAATACTCAAACAGTGTATCCAATTGGTGGTTGTAAGGATATAGGGGAAAAAAGTGTTATTTCTATTCTCTCACACAAGAATCAATATAAAATGCTTTACCTTTGGTCACCAAAATATGTGTAGGGTTTTCTCCTCACCAGCAACCAATTCTACACTGAACACCAGCCAGGTATCTTCTAACCAAATTCAATTCTGACAGGATGTACCTGGAGATAGCATTCAACTCCATGCTAAGGGCTCAGTTCCACAAGACTGCCCCACAACCCTACTTCCAATGCCAATGGCAAGTTCCTGGTTGTTTATCTACTAGTTATAAGTCAGTGTATTAGTCTGTTTTCACACGCTGATAAAGCCATTCCTGAGACTGGGCAATTTACAAAAGAAAGAGGTTTAATGAACTCACAGTTCCATGTGTCTAAGGAGGCCTCACAATCATGGCAGAGGTGAAAAGCACATCACAAATGATGACAGACAAAAGAAGAACTTGTGCCGGGAAACTCTTCTGTATAAAATCATCAGATCTCATGAGACTTATTTACTATCATAAGAACAGCACAGGAAAGACCTGCTCTCATGATTTAATTACCTCCCACTGGCTTCCTCCTATAACACATGGAAATTCAGGATAGATTTCAGTGGGAACAAAGCCAAAACATATCATTCTGTCCCTGGCCCAATCTCATGTTCTCACATTTCAAAACCAGTCATGTCTTCCCAGCAGTCCCCCAAAGTCTTAACTAATTTCAGCACTAACTCAGAAGTCCACAGTCCAAAGTCTCATCTGAGACAAGGAGGCAGGTCCCTTCTGCCTCCGAGCCTATAAAATCAAAAGCAAGTTAGTTACTTTCTAGATACAGTGGGGGTAGAGGCATTGGGTAAATACCACTATTTCAAAGGGAAGATATTGGCCAAAATGAAGGGGCTACAGGCCCCATCAAAGTCTGAAATCCAGTGGGGCAGTCAAATCTTAAAGCTCCAAAATGATCATCTTTGACTCCATGTCTCACATCCAGGTCACGCTGGTGAAAGACATCGGCTCCCACAGCCTTGGGCAGCTCCGCCTCTGTGGCTTTGCAGGGGATAGCAGCCTCCTGGCTGCTTTTGCAGGCTGGCATTGTCGGCAGCTTTTCCCGGTACATGGTGCAAACTGTAGGTGGATCTACCATTCTGGGGTCTGGAGGACAGTGGCTCTCTTCTCAAAGCTCCACTAGGTGGCGCCTCAATAGGGATTCTGTGTGGGGGCTCCCATCCCATTTTTCCCTTCTGCACTGCTCCAGCAAAGGTTCTCCATAAGGGCCCTGCCCTGCTGCAAACTTCTACCTGGGCATCCAGGCGTTTTCATACATCCTCTGAAATCCCGGTGTAAGTTCCCAAACCTCAGTTCTTGACTTCTGTACACCCAGGCTCAACACCACATGGAAGCTGCCAAGGCTTGGGGCTTCCACCCTCTGAAGCCACAGCCTAAGATGTACATTGGCTCCTTTTAGTCATGGCTGGAGCAGCTGGGACACAGGGCACCAAGTCCCTAGAGTGCACACAGAAGAGGGACTCTGGGCCCAGCACACAAAGCCAATTTTCCTCCTAAAGCTCCTGGTACGTGATGGGAGGGGGTGCCACAAAGGTCTCTGACATCTGGAGACATCTGCCCCATTGTCACAGTGATTAACATTCAGCTTCTCAATTTCTGCAGCCAGCTTAAATTTCTCCTCAAAAAAAATTGGTTTTCCTTTTCTATTGCATTGTCAGGCTACACATTTTTTGAACTTTTATGCTCTGTTTCCCTTTTAAAACTGAATGCCTTTAACAGCACCCAAGTCACCTCTTGGATGCTTTGCCACCTAAAAATTTCTTCCTCCAGATACCCTAAATCATCTCTCTCAAGTTCAAAGTTCCCCAAATCTCTAAGGGCAAGGGCAAAATGCTGTCAGTCTCTTTGCTTTATGTCTAAAACATAATGAGAATCACCTTTGCTCCAGTTCCCAACAAGTTCCTCATCTCTGTCTGATACCACCTCAGCCTGGACTTCACTGTTCATATTATTATCAGTATTTTGGTCAAAGCCACCCAACAAGTCTTTCAGGAGTTCCAAACTTCCTACACTTTCCTGTCTTCTTACGAGCCCTCCAAACCATTCCAACCTCTGCCTGTTACCCAGTTCCAAGTTGCTTCCATGTTTTTGGGTATCTTTTCAGCAATGCCCCATTCTACTGGTACCAACTTACTGTATTAGTCCATTTTCATGCTGCTGATAAAGACATACTCAAAACTAGGCAATTTACAGATGCCATTCCACCTTGTGGGGGAAGGCCTCTCAATCATGGTGGAAGGTGAAAGGTATGTCTCACATGGTGCACACAGGACAAGAGCTTGTGCAGGGAAACTGCATTATGAAACCATCAGATCTTGTGACACTTATTCACTATCATGAGAACATCATGGGAAAAGTCATACCCAAATGATGATTTAATTAACTCTTACCAGTTCCTTCCCACAAAGATAAAACTACAAAATTAAACAAGTTAAATAAAACATATTTTCCTGGATAAAATGGAAAATATCACTGTGAAATAAGAATATAATTTATATTTTTAAAACATGTATTTCCTGTTAACTAAAAAATCCTAGAAACTTGATCAGCTCAATTAAAATGAACACTCTTCCTGTTAAGATTATGGTTTCTAAATAACGGATTTTTTTTTAAAAGTAACTACATAGTCTTAGATAAGTAAATAACAAGTTTGAGGTTGGAAATATGTAATGAAAGCCAACATGTTTTTATACCAAATGCTATGAAGTTATAAAAAATAGATAGGGTCATATCAAAAGTACTCAAGAGCCATCTTAAAGAGTCAAAAACTAGAGAATTAGTCAAAACACTTATTGCAATAAACCAAAACCACATCAGAACTATTGAAATCCACTACTACACAATGACCTCTATCATTATTGTGTTATTTGGGAATAAATCTTGCTGAAATTAAAAATAAAATTATTAGTGCGAGGAGAACATAGAGCATATCATACATACAGTGCACATGCTAATGGCCCACATAAGCATCACATCCCTAAGATAAGTAACAGGGTGTCCTAATCCATTAATTCCTGGGTTGTGCTTTATTGATGCAATATTTCCAGACTGTTTGCAGGTTTCTTTCTTGAAGTGCAAAAATTCATTTACTTAAAAAAAAAATCAATGTTCTAACAACTTCAGTTTATGGAGAAAATATGCCATATAATTTAAATGTGAACCCATATAGTTTTGAACTCAAGAATAAGTAGAAAGTTATTGAGCATAAAATAGCTGTAGAAAATTTATTTATTTTGAAATTAATTTACTGACTTCATACCTAGTCTTTCTTCAGTCAATTTTTTAATAATTTAAAGAAACATGAAATAAATATAACTTAGTGTTAAAGAAACAGCTCTATATATTGTAGTAGCCCCAAAAGATAACTGTAAAAGAACTGACATTCATATAAATTTGCATGAGATATTAAGAAAACTGTAATTTTCTGAGAGATCCAAGATGGCTGATTAGCAGCAGCTCAGGATTGTAGCTCCCAGTGAAAGTGCAGAGAGTGAGTGGACGCCGCAATTTCAGACAAATTTTTGTTGCCCACAAACTGGGAGATCCCCAGCAGAGGAGCCCCAGGGTCGCCAGCGCAACTCTTTTGGCTGGCACGGTGCTTGTTGGTGCAGAGTATACGGGACTGAGTGCCCTTTTAGTCAGGCTCTGTTGGTCCCATCCCCACAAGGAGAACAGCAATTGGAAGTGCTGAGGACTGAGAGTTTCACAGTAAGCACAGCTGAACCCGGAAAGGCCCAGCTCTGTGGGGAAGGGGCATCTGCCAAAGAAAACTAAGAAACAGAAAAAACTTCATCACCAACAAGCCAGACGTCCACTCAGAGACCCAATCTGAAGTTGGCAATTACAAAGATGACAGGTGGACAAATCCACAAAAATGGGAAGAAACCAGTGCAAAAGGCCTGAGAACACCCGAAATCAGAATGCCTCTCCTCCTACAGGGTTTCGCAGCTCCTCATTAGCAAGGGAACAAGGCCTGACGAAGAATGAGTGCGATGAACTGACAGAATCAGGCTTCAGAAGGTGGATAATAAGAAACTTCTGTGAGCTAAAAGAACATGTTCTAACCCAATGCAAAGAAACTAAGAACATTGAAAGAAGATTTAACGAAATGCTAACGAGAATGGACAACTTAGAGAGGAATATAAGTGAATTGATGGAGCTGAAAAACACAACACGAGAACTTTGCGAAGCATGCACAAGTTTCAACAGC